>JBBPJN010000388.1:0-15162 GCA_038088755.1 Boletus aff. separans
CTCAGCGGGACCAGTCCAGGAGGCCTATTCCCAACCTTGCTGAAACTGATGTAGGCTGGCACGGCGCATCGTTGCCGCCGTTGATGAATATCTCGTTATCACAACGCCTATCTGTTGCGTTTAGAGGGCTTCCTGCCCAAGCGCATTTAGAGACATTTGTCGTGCAAGCTCATCCGGGCTACAAATCGGACTTTACCGCCTGTCTCTGGATCGAGGACGCTCGAATCGAGCAGGCTCTCGTATCCGCCAGCGCGTGGCCAGGTCCCGTATCTCTAGTGGTCGTCACCACGAATGCACCCAACTCGACCGCATACAAGACCTTGCTGGACTATCTCGCAACGGAGCACACGGACACTGGCACCTCCGTACACGTTCTACACGTGTCTTCGGTCGCAGGCGGATCCTCGAATGCGTACCTGAACATGGCCAGATTCTTTGCGCGCACGTCTCGGGTGGTCTTGTTCCCCGATGGCATTCCCAGGTCCGCACTCTCGGGACATGCCATCATGCGTTGGCTAGACAAACTGCCCGTCGGCAGCACGCCCCACCCAGTCCTTTTGAGTAATACGACGAGCAGGGCGTTTTCGCCACGACTGCTCGCACCGGTCGTTCTCCCGAGGGACCACCCCGTCTGGTGTACGGAACGATGTTACGTGTTTGGATCGCGCGTGCTAGACTGGGAGGACTGCCTTTGGAAATTGTGGCTTGAAAGCGCTGGAGAAGCATCGTCGGTCGCTGTACCTCACTTTTTGGATGCGTCCAAGAACGCGACCATGCCGTCGGTGTCGCCGTATGCGGTGCGTTTGTCGTGCTCTTTGTTATACAGCGCCATCGAATAGCTGCTGTCTGTAGATGAAGATTCGTCGTCGTTGGTCCACTAAATACAGGTCGGAGGCATGTGCATTTACCCTCAAGAGATCACAAGCACTCGAATCGTTGTCAAGAACCGAGAAAAAGCACATGCAATGGAGGAAGAAATTCTGTCGCGAGGTAAGCTGATCACGTCGTCACGCTAGAGATCTGAATCTTCTTCGTCCCGCCAGACCGTCGGGCCCGGTGCATTGGACATGCCCTGAGTTCTCGCCCATGCAACGCTTAGCCCCATCGATTCCGTTTGTTTATTTGTTTTCAAGCGGAATTTCTAGGGCCCTTGTATTCAAGTTCGCCAGACATGAATCCGCAATTTTTTGAGCCTCTACTTCCTCGTCATCCACATCCATAGCAGCTTCGTTATTCTCCTCCCCCTCGTCTTGATACGTTTCCCAAATCAAATCTAGTTCTGGGCCTTGGATCACCCTTTCGAGGAGAGCTCTGGCTAGATCTGTACGCCCATCGTTAGCCAGTTCATTTGATACAAAAACGAACACAGACCCGCGACTCCTACCAATCGTTGTCTATCCTTTTCATCCAACCAATAAGGGGGATACGCATAACTGAGACGACCAAATGTCAGGATAAAGTGATGGATCAGTCCATGGTATGTCTTAATTGGTGCACGCAAAAGACGTTCTCGCAGGTCGAGGGTCGCGTCTTCGCCGATGACCAGATGATGGAGGAGCAATGTCGCGTGACTGACGATGTGTATCGTTCTGCTCTCTTAACATCAGCCTCAAAATTTTGACGCGTTCAGGGACAGTGCGCGTACCTCGTAACGGCCCGAGGATCATTGAAGATTGTCCCATTCTCATCCCAGATCGGCGCGACCAGATGACAGAGGTAGAGAACTATCGACGGAATCAGTTCTTGGGAGTCAACCAGTAGCGCGTACGTGTCGGGGTGTGCGTTGGAGAGCATGCCAAAGAACGTAATGATGCGGCTCTTCAGTTCGTCCGCCTACGATACGGTCGCAATCAGAGGTTGATAGCGAGGGAGTGGGCGCACCTCGGGTCCCCGACGGTCAGTGTCAATCAGGAAAGAACATACGAGACCAATCTGTGGATGGTCAACGGGGTCCACGAGTTCGCTGCCACCGTTTCCTGTTTGCTCGCTTGCGGGATGTGAGAGCAACGAACGAGAAAGATTCCGTCCTGAAATCATGTTGACTGGGAGGCTGCTGAGATTGCATGAAGCATACTTGTCGACAGCCATAGGAGTACCCGGATGCTCTCGATAAGGAACCAGAGCGGACGGTGGGAATTGAACAATGTCGTGATCAAGAACGGCATGCTCGGACACGCACTCAAGCTGAGTTCACGGTGAGCGGTTGGCGTAGGGGGTTTTCTTGTAAGAAGCTTACCAGTCTTCGAGGTCATCAGGAATGCACCAAACGAGTGCCTCATAAAGAGATAATGTTTCTCTCCCAAGCGAGCAAAGTTCAGGAGACTCGTTTCCAGTCGTGATATCAAGTCCCTGGAGCTGGTTCTGGATAACGTTGTATAGCACTGCCAATAATTGTGGCGTCTCATCGTGGCCCGGAGCACGTTGCGACAGCAGAAGTGCATGGATCGACGGCAACATATATGCAAGGTTGGTAAGTAGATTCAGAACCGCCGTCAGAGGGGAAATCTGCAACGACTGAGCGACGCCAAAATGTTATAAGAGGGGAACAAACCAAATTATTCTTTGCCAGTAGCTCGGTGATCTCACATAATGCACAACAGATAATTTGGGCTAAATCATCAAAGTCCCTATCAGGATGAGCGGGAATGCCCCCGAGGGTATCGAATATCCGCATTAGCGCAGCACCATAGGACTGGACTTGACCTGTGTCTGCCGGAGACGCACACACAAGTAGCTGTAAAGTCGGAAGTTTTGATCCATGTTGTGTATGTGTCAGCATGATATCATGAAGCTATTAAATGTTAGCTTAAGAGTAAGTTATAAAGGGGAGGAACACCGACGACAAGGTTCCAACTCGGAAGAGTCAAGACAGAAGTATTTTCTTGAGAAGAAAGAGACATGACTGGAGTCCCTTCATCCACCATATGGACATCATCGATGCCACCATCGACAGGGAGGATAAAATCCTCTACAGGACCGCCATCATCCATTTGAGTACCAAAGACATCGGGTTGAGAAAATCGACTACTGTGAGGCAATGGACTAGCGCTTGGAATAACAGGGGGAGCGTCCTGGTAAAAAAAATTAGTTGTGTTTCAGGCGAACGGATAGGACTCACAGAAGCACTGAATGGGGTGGCTTCCTTTCCTTTGCGCCCCTCCACGAATTGTGAACGCGGAGGGCCGGCCTGAAATCCTGATGAGAGACCCCTCGTCTCAGGCACAGTGGTTTTCTTTGGCTTTTCGAAGTCTGATATGACACCAAAGCGGGGGCGACAGGGCGTTTCTGGCGCTAGCCGAGAAGGACCAGCGGAATTCCATTGACTCGGTCTCTGCTTCTGGAGGGGCAGGGGTTCCGCTGATTGCGAGACATCGTGCTTGGGTGAAGGAACTACAGGGTGTTTCCGCGAAGTCTCTAATTCATGGCGCTGGAGAACATTTGATCAGTCGTCCAAAGATATACACGTTCCTTACTCTGAAGGTTAACTCCGTTCTCAAACGCTCCTTATCCGCTTCATATTGCTTCTGCAGTAAGACGTGCTTTGCATTGGCCTCCTCCTTTGCGGCTTTCAGTTTTGCGAGCTGGGCTAGGTGCTCTTGGGCTGTCTGCATGAACCCAACGTCCATTATGGAGCACCCTGCATCAAACATGATGCACCTGTACCTTTTCAAGACGTTTCCTGAGGATAGTTACCTCTCCCTCTTTGGCAAACTTTGCCTCCATAGCAGACTCCATCCCGGCTTGAATCGCTTTGTTCTCTTTTTGAAGCTGTAAGAAACAGTTTATAATCCACGCACGGCCCACCCATATGTTACACAAAATACCATACCTCTTCTATTTGTTGAAGCAACTGTTCGACGTAATTGCCCGAGACCGTCGTAGACGTGACCCTATTGACTCGTTGGGAAGGACCTGACTGCGTTCGGGAAACTTCTTGCGATGAAGCAGGCGACTGAGCGATCCGCGCGCCGTGAACAGCAGAGGGCAGGCGAGAGGAAGGTACTCTCACTGGACCTGCCACGGAGGCACTGCGTACGGGAGGTGCAGAACTTCGGGATGATGATGGAGCAGTCGTCGTAGATCTGGGCGGTGCGCGTCCAACAACGTTGGGTCCCGAAGCAATCCCCGACCGACTAGGAGGCCCTGACGGACGTCTTTGCTTATCCTGAATCCCGTATGTGCCATCTTGCCGAACGGAGACGTCTGGAAGGTCGTCCATGTCTTCCAAAGTGTCCGCGCGGTGAAGCGTTTTGCTAACCGACTGTGATTGGCATGAACCCATCGTTTTTTGACGCTTGGGTGGGGGCCCAACATTTTGCTGAGGTTGGGTGTTCGTGGTACGTCTGAATTTCGATTCCTCCTCATCGAGAACAGCGAGTGCCTTGTCATCAAGCACCAAATCGTCTGAGAAGTAATTGTCGTCAGAATCGTCCATGAAAACACCGCAGTGGGCTTCGTGGGGTTCGATGGAGAGACGAAGACTGAATTAGTTTAACGAAGAACAGGGGTTCTGCGTTTGGATCGTTCAAGTTTGTCAATGGCTGGGTAAGGCTGGGAAATCTGGACAGGTTGGCGAACTTGGGATACGTGTTGGCTAGGACCAAAGATCTTTGATATCGTCACTAGCCTAAAACGCAGTGGCCCGAGTCGTGATACTTCATATATTAAAATCTTATGTTTCACACATCAATGTCAACGGTGCGCCCAAGTCCTCCCAAAGCCGTGTGCCCAGCCAACACAGACTCTGTGCAGGTGCGTGCCGTGTCGCGGAACTCGGGTAGATTGGAAGACAACGGATGCTTAACTGATGGACTTTGGCCTTGCAGTCCACTTGAGGGGGAGAGCCGAGGCAAGGGATCACGCTACACAGTTCGTTTATTTAGGGTTCCGGGAAACAAAAGCAAGTCACATAAAGTGCTACGATCATGATTGCATGCACCTGCGGCTAAAAAGTTGCTGTATGAATGGTTTGAGGTCATCATAGTACATAGGGTCGTCAACGTGGATACTGAACTTGGAGTTGGCGGACGTTGGAGCGAGGTACGCCCAAGACATCACAGCCAAGTCGTGGTGACTAGTGTGGTCTGGACCGGAAATGCGAAGCCGGAAAGTGGGTGCAAAGGTCCACAATGATCGCTATCGAGCGAACAGGCTACTGTGATGCGCCGATTTATTTGCCCGTGCCAGTGCGCCAAGTCATCGCCTGTTAGCCAACATAGCGAATTTTGATCGCACTGGTCCGGCTTCGGTTTTCCAACGCTGTCGTGTGAGTTGTCATTGAAACATTACGTTGCTGGATGTCACGAGGACGCTACCTTTCAGCTCTTCTGCCTCTTGACTCTGCTCGTAGTTCAAAACCAGGCGCTTCAGGTGTTGTTGTTCTACCTTGTCCTGAAGTTGTGCCGAGCGAGTATGCACTGCCAGGGCAGATTCTGAAGGGATGGGCAAATATCGCATCTATCAGACAGATGAGTCTAGATCCCGTACTGATATTTGACTGATGAACCTGTTGTTTGTTTCCCCTCTTTGTGATCACTGTAAAGTTCATCACCGGCTCGCCATCAGCTACATTCCCTTCACCATCTGCATCGCCTTCATTATCGTCTACACGTTTCTTTCTGGAACCAGGTGCCAGTACAGCAGAGTCCCACCAGGCTGTCTTCTTGTCAATCTTTCGTGACTCAGTTGAAGAATCCGTGATGATCTTAGCGAGTTCTTTTGCAAACTCTGCATCAGCTTCTTCCGAGGGACCTAGGTATTCCTGAGCCGAGAGCACCACGACAGGTTCTGGCGAGGGAGCGCGATCCTCAGCCTGTGGAAAGGTCTATCTGTAGCTGTCTTTTTGGAAAGTCGCAAATGTATGCTCACTGCAGACTCCTGGCCAGCTGTATCTTCTTCTTCTTCGTCATCTTGCTGAGGCCGTTCTCCATCATCCTCACTATCATCGCCACTTTCACCCTCAGTTGTCACTTGACGCATGCTCAGCCGAGAAGGGAAAGGTCGCGAGAACTACTCACGTCCAGCATTTTGCATGACAGTGTTGAACATCTCACCGACTGCCGCGGCAGCTTCCTCGACAGACTTTGGCATCACTAATTTTGGCCGAATGGCCTGCACGACGATGAGGTCATTGTCATACAAACAAAAACTTTTCCTTGCCTCAAGAGAGTCTGACAACATAAAGTCCACATCCATGGGCAGCTCTTCCTTGCACAAGACGTAATACTGACGCTAGTGTCAATGTTTCTGCAAGTTGATTAGTGGAGACCAATCACCTGGAAGAACACCAGGAAGTTGTCGAGTTTTCTTTTCTGACTGCCCCTGTCAAAACACATGCCAACAGTGTCTAGCATCACGCAGACTAAACGAATTCTGAAAAAGTCATCTGGCATATCGAGTGGGCAGGGTTGACGCGGCAATGGTTGACCGTCCGCTGGGAAGACGGGTAAGTACTAAGGATACAATGTGAATGGGAGCCAAACTGACGATGTCCGAATGTTACAAGAGACCATAATGTGTCGAACACCACACTAGAGCCCACCAGACGGTAGATGTACAATTCTCCGAGGTACTTCATTGTTGCTATTCGTTGCTGGTTTGTGTTGTATACGTTCTGCTCCAGCCCCCGACGGATGTCTTCAAGTACTTGATCTACAACGGATATGGCGAAAGCAGGATGATAACGCTGCAGGTCGTATGTCAACATGGCAAGCAAACTGACGTTGCTGTATTTAATTTTCCACGGTTTCGTGAAAACCTTGTGCAGAGAACGCTGCACAAGAGGATCGTCCCAGTCCAATTTCCGAATGAGCTTGAGCACCTTATCAATGGTTTTCTTGGCGAGAACATCGGATATAAGGTGACGAATGAAGAGCTCAATCGGGGTCCGTTCCTTCTCAACGCGCGGGGCACGTTCTGGAGGATTGCACTGGATGAATACTCAGTATTTAATCATAGACTGGCTGATTTATTCATACCTGGTAGTAGGCATTCTCAAGAAGGAGGATTTGCCTCTGATCAAAATGTTGCATGCTTTGTTTGCGCTTCATGAGCTCAAGCTAAGAAACAGTAAGCCGTCAATAGGGCGATGCCAAAACGGAATTGAGCCCGCACCATGGTACCGAACCTTTCTCTAGTGTCCTCAGTTCGTAGAAGAAAGCGACCACATCCTTCAAGTAAAAGGGCTATATTTTCTACGTTCGTGCCCGAGAAGTCGTCAAGACAGACTTTGAACATGTGCAGTATCAAGTGGGATGGCACGATGTGGAACTTCGTCAAGTTCGACAGAAAGACGATATTCTGTCAGGGTGGGGTAAAAATGCCAGATCATGTTCACTAAACAGAACGACATACCTTGGTTCGTGTTTCAGCAAGCTCTTTAACGACGTTCTTTTTCCTCTGCAAATACCGGAACTCCTCATCTAGCTTGATACACTGATTAGTTTTTGCCCAATATATGAATTGCAGCGAGTTGGAGAAGGAGACTCACAAAAGCGACTAGCTCCGATCCTATGTCCGGCATGTACCTACTTAGGGTAGCAACAAGCCTAGAGTAGTGAGGCAAGAGGTCGGTTCTGTTCTTCGGGACAGTGGTCAAGAACTAGTCTACACTTATTAAACTGCCCAAGGAAAGGACCATGGGATGGAAACCCACTTTGATGAGCCTTTTCCTGGCAGCCTTGGAATTAAGGAAAGCAAAGTCCATGGCGGCCTGATCGATCAATGCCCGATTGGTGGCATCTGGGAGGCGAGTTAAGAGGGCAGTAAGAAGCTGTGAGGGACCTTGTGGTGCGAGTTGGGGAGAAGAGGGAGCTGAAGGTTTTGGAGAGCCTGGCGTAGGCGTGACTGCGCTGAACGTTTTGTGCATCACAGTAAGATTCTTTCAGCACACGCTCATGAAAGGTCGGCTTGACTTACCCATCTTCTTCGTCATTTGGGCTGCCCGGTCCATCGTCGGAATGAAGGTTTCCATTAGTCCGTATATCTCCATTGGCTTTAAGTCCTTCGAGCTCTTGTTCTAATTTCTTCGCCTCCATTTCAGCCTTTTCCTTTTCAATTTTCTCTCTCTCTTCGTCGGCTGCCTTGTCGGTTCTTTCTTCCAATTCGATACCAAGAACACTCTTGGGGACAAAATCCTTCAGGTCTTGGATGTCCTCAAAAAACTTTCGTTCTTCCTCGTCTTCCCACTTGCCACTAGACGCAAGCGAGGCATCTTCCGATTCGTCTGCAAGTATTCCGCCAGGATGTGACCCTATCTGGATCGAGTCCGATTTTTGAGAAGCAGTTGGCAACGCAGGCATGGGAAGATAGAGCAACTCAGAAAGACTGCAGCTGTGTTACTAATGGTAGACACGACATAAGGAAATGCACAAACGTTTGGCAATTTGCAAGGAGCTTTTCGTATCCCTTGGTCATCTTCTCGTACGCTTGTTGTCGGTCCTCAAATATCTCACCGGAACGGATGTATGCTTCGTGGTTGCGGCGGTCCTGCTCTTGGAGGCGCTATAAATAACTCAAGTTAAAGCACACTGATACGGAAGGATAGTGCGTGTCGGCATACTTTGTGTTCCAAAACGAGTTTCTTGGCCACATTGTCAAAATAACCTTCACACATGCGCCTGAACCGATCACGTATGTCCTGCTCCACGAGTTCTTCGTCTTCATTGAGAAGGGGAGGAAAGCTTGCTTGAGTTTCACTTGTCGTGATGGAGGACAGGGTGCCAGGTTCCGAGTCGCTAGGTATTTGTTTGTTTTGTGCAGGCATCAATCCTAGATACGGACGAGCATATGACTTGAGAAATGTTGACAGCAAGGGAAGAGAAGATAGAGTAGGATCGTTCGACAACTATGTTGGATATCAGTCTGGACCCGTGCGGAGGTGCAGAACATGTCATACCAATTCTTTGATGGCCCTCATTATCCACTCGCCGCCACTCTTTGTCGGAGAATCCCTGATGACACCTACAAGAGCAAGCTCGGAGCACACCCGAAGGATTGGTCGTTGGCGGGTGATTCTCACGGCATCCTCCTTCTCACGTTGGTCGGGAGGAAGAGCGGAGATGGTTGCCCTTGGGGGAGGGGCGATGGCGGAAGCCAACATGTCGACAAGAGTAGGGGAAAACGAAGTCGGAAATCGTCGATGGAGGGTGCAAATGACCTGGATATGTGTGAGTATAATTTCAAACGCCCAGAGTTTGAAATCCCTTACCTCCACCGCGGCCCAGACTTCTTTCTCTGTCTTGCATCGCGCGATGCCGTCGAGAGCGGCGGCGGCTATCTCGTCGATGTATTTCTCCAGTGACAACGAGTCGATGTCCTTGATGATCTGGTCGCGGTTATCTGAACCGATTGACAGACGCATGCGCTTGATGAGGGCAGTGTGACGCTTAAGAGACGAGTCGAGTTTTGAGGACTCTGTTGCGGCGGTGAGAGATAATAGTTGACTTGTGGAGCGGTGACAGACCTGGGGTGTCGAGGGAGAGGTTTGACGCTTTGAGCCTCGCACGCCGTGCATTGCGAGACTTCTCCTCTTCTACCTTGGACAAAGACGTCGATTCCATCTTGACGGTGCGTGCAACTACCTGTGAGGCTCGCTCGAGTCCAACGTGAGCTGGCGTAAGTCCTTGGGCGATTCGCCCGTGGTGTGTGACTAATTGCCTTTTCGGGACAACCAACGTCTGCCTCTGGTGCTGAGACTGACATCCTGGAGATTCAACACTCGGAGCCTCATTGCTTTTCGGTGTTGGTGTTTTCACCCGAACCCCTACTACGCATGTGTGAGAGGTTGTACTTGCACTACCTTCGCGATGGGCATTTCCAACCCTACGATATGATGAGGCTCGTCTCCATCTTCTGAGAGGGACTACCCAACGCCGTTGTTTGTGTCGGAGTCGATGTCTAATTCATCTCCGAATGTTTTCTGTCATCCAGACCGAGGTTTACAATTGCGCGGATCGCCCGCGGATCGGCGAAACGAACCTTATCTCGAACTTACAGTCGCAACGAGGTATGGATTGCACTGTTCGACATTACTGAATAAAAGCGAGCGACATCGAGACAGAAAAACGGAACGAGACATATACGAAAGAATGGGTGACACAAAGCGCGCGTCGACTACATTTAGTGTTAGTTAGCCTTTAAAATATAAGATAACAGAGTACGTATACAACGGGGAGGCGATCAGATGAAGCACCGTGGAATCAGGGTGAACAGGTCATTAATGTGTATGAGTCCTTCTCCGCCAATAGTGACGCCAGGCTTATTACTGGACATTGGTGTCACTAGTGGCATTGTTGAATTTTCGTTGTCGTTCGTCAGTCACCCTGCGTCGCCGGGGATGAGCGACTGGTCCGTTGGTGAGAGCCCGTAGCATTCAAGAACGTCTTGGGGTACCCTGTCCCGCCGTTAATCCCTGGAACGAATAGCGCACCGCGGTTATAGGAACTCCGTTCTTTTCTACGCATGTGTGTCGGTTTGGGGAACTCCTCTGGGAGTCCTTGTTTCGGTCCGGGATCGGAGTAGAATATCTTTGGACGCCATTCCTCACGCTCGTCCATGATACACGAGTTCTTGAACTTTTCGACAAGTGCTTCTTTTCCCCTGTCAATGTCATGTCCATTTTAGTAACGCTAGATAATTTGGCACAGAAAAACGTACTGATAGTTTGCATAGCTCATTTGTAACACTTTCTCACTGGAATACATATTCCTGTGGCACAGCGTCACGGCCCGTTCAAGCGTCAAGATGGCTGATGACTTACCACTTTTCTCCCAGCGTCATCTTCGCGAATCGCAAGAGGTCCACTACACCAATAAAGTTGACGAATGCATATCCGACATTACATCCTGCCAAACAGGCAATGTCAGTGCCATGCGACCCATAAAAACAGTATGACTTTTCGTACCGTTCTGAAAGTCCATTCGCAAGTAGAGGAAATCGATGCGCCGAGGACAGATTTTGCTGATATATGCGATCAGCTCTTTATCAGTCATCTTATTCGGGATGTTCTTAATCATGACAGTAGTTCGCGTGTCAAGGCCCTGCTCGATCTTGCGAATATCCAGTTGATTGCTTTCTGGAGGGGTCCGCGGAGAAGCCGGATACGTCGTGGGATATACACGGCCAGGAGTAGTGCCGTACGGATGATGAGCCACGGGCGGTGATGCATGTGGTGGATAAGAATAGGGGACCGCCTGGGAGGTAGCACCGTGATAATACCCTGGGGATGGTGAAAACGCCGACCATTGCTCTGGTAGGATGCCCGGCGCGCCCCACGCTACCCAAGTGCCTGTTGACGCATCCCAGCACATTGAAGAGCACATGGGTTGCATAGCTGACTGAGGGGAGACTGAGTATTGTACACCGTGACCAAGGGGAGAGGAGACCCAGGAGGGCTGCATAGATGCATCTCCTGCATACCGGTCGGTATGAGTGAAATAGTCGTGCACAAAGTGTGGCTGGGCTCCGGGACATGGTTGGGTGCACAGGTCAGCTGCGCCACCCACCACCTGAGTGATCTCGAAAGGACAAACCTGTGAGCGATCAAAGGTAACGGGGCGCATGTTGGCAGTTGGGTCAGCCACCCTGTGATGTGTGCGGGAACGAACAGCGTCAAAAAAGAGATTGTTCGATCCACGCCTACCAAATTGATCGGGGGCAAAAGTGCCAGAGTGCTCGTGAGGTCGGTCAACTGGAAATGCTTCGTCCGTGGTGGACTCGATGCTGCCCACAGGATAACGAGAGGTGGGTTTCTGGCGATCAGGAATGGAAGACTTGTGACTCTTTACAACTGAGCCTGCATTCAGACTGATGGCGTCAGCTCCTTCGCGTTCGCAGGGACTCGGATAGTCGCCGGCTCCTCCGTCATTCAAAAGAGGGAAGGGAACGCCGCTCGGGGCCATGATCGTTTGCGACTGCGATAAGTACGTGGAAGCCGTGGGTGTCTTCGGCTCCGCGGCATGTCCACCTCCGAGATGGCCGTCCGGGCTAACCAAATCTTCTTCCAGATCCCGTGGAACACTACACCCACCACGTAAGGCATCTCGTTGAATGAGCCGCAGTCTCATGTTGTCAACTACCCGTCCGTTCAGGCTTTCCCATGCCAAGTCCCCCACACGGACGTCATAGTATTCAACCATGAACAGCTGGTGAATATACGAAACGGTCAGACTCGAACCTACAGAACAGGAAAATAAAACAAAATTGCCTGCGGGTGGGCAAATAGCTCGAACGGCAGCCGAAGACATATCGGAATCTGTGTGCCGTTCGCACGTAATATTGTGCCTCAAGGCTAGACATACCTGACGACATTCCTCTTCATCTTCTTTCAGGAGCCGGAACGACTTGAGTTCTCCGTACTTTGCCAGTACGCTTTTGAGTTTTACGGGAACGAAGAAGCGAACTCTACTCCAGCCGGAATAATTGTGATCACGCTCTGCCATCATTCCACCCACTGAGACACAAAATGCGCCTTCTGTACGTGTCATGGCTGCTGACGCAGACTGACCAAGGAGCTGGGGAGATTGAGAATGCTGTGCTACGGAATACGAAGCAGACTTACCTGTAGGAAATGATCTGGTGTTACGAACAAGCAAGTCAATGCCTCCACCCATGGACTGCCCACTATGCTTTCGTAAGAGGTCCTCTGCTCGTCGTCTGCATCGGAACCGTAATGCGGGCGCGAGCCATTGGCCTCTATGAGGTGTTTGACCCTTTCGGCGTCACGTATGTCGTAAAACGCGAGGATGATGGCACGTTTTTCCTGAAATCGATAGTAGATGGTCTGGATGACGTTGCCAGTATTCGGAGCACTTTGCGAATTTGCCTGATCCGGGGACGAGTCATCCGGAAGTGCTGCCAGTGAGTGGAAGTACGGACCAACTACGTCCTCGGAGAGGTCGTTTGGAACATTCCCAATCTGACATGTTACCATCAGTTCAGGCCGCATGGAATACAGCAAGAGATTCACGATAAGGAAACGGCTTTCAGCAGAATTGCCGGAAAGAATGTCTTGGGAAGGGGGTTGACCATCGTTGGGGGGACTTAGGTCGGTTGAATCCGGATCCGTGCTGTCACTCTTGAGTGAGGACGCGGGGGTGAGAGGCGGCGTTAGATAGTGCTGGTTCTTGGACTGCCGACGGGATCGTTTGGTAGGGTGAAGGTCACCGTCTTTTGTCGAAAGGTTGGAAGATACTTTTGCGGGACTGAGGGATGGCGTCTGGGACGAGGATTTATGTACGGTTGGCTGTGGACGTGTCAGCTGAGGGTCGGAAGAAGTATTGCGCGCGCTGTGTCACGTGGGAGAGGCGGTAAGAGAGGCCCGAATACCAGAGGGACAGTCGACGCACCGCAGATTTGGGAGGGAGGGGGAAGGTTGGAGGCGTGGAGGACGAGTGTTTCCGTCTGCTGCGAGGCGCAGCGAAGTAGACATGATGGGAGAAGAGGATGGAGCTCGAAAAGGTGTCCGCGCAGGCGAACGACGCTTTAAGAAGGGGTGGGGAGAAGCTTGGTGATGAAAAAAGGAATAATCGGGGAATTGGATAGGCTGAACGCGCGATTAATTTGATGGGCCGAGTTGACGTACAGAGAAGCGAAGCTGCAAGAAGAAGGTAGGATCTTGTGTACCTCCGCGCATGCACGCGGAACGGAGAGTATGGAAGGGGGAAGTAGGAAACCAGAGTCAGTCGATTGGAGACATGACCGACACTGCACTCGATGGCGATACAAGAGGCATGAAGGTGGGCCAGGTACGATGAGAGAAACGAAATGTGATATAAGTACACAGGACGACTTCCAAGCCGGTTGGAGAAGATGCGAGAACGTCACACAATATAGCCACCATGGCGCCTTCGAGTGAGATTGACAATCTTACCAACGGACGCAGACACGAAAGGGACGATCGGTGGTGACGCAGGGATGGGTCGACGGCGAAGGGACTAACAAAGAAACGTTGATCACCACCGACGACCTCCCCGGAATGGCGCAGGCAAGTGACTGAATGGGGTTGAGCGGGCATGTCGGGTGGAAGATAAGATCTATGGGATGAGTTGTCTGCTACTCGTTCGCGGAAAGATACCGAGTCTGCACAAATGACCAGAAATATTCATTCTTAGTGCAATCCTCCTCAGGGACGTGTCCGTGGCTATCGCAGTAGTTTTGGATGACGCAGGATACCACCCGATTCCTCTATATCATTTTCATTTATCACCGGAGAATTTGGAAGCCATGTCTGGTTTCGGACATGCCCACCTTACGCATTCTATCGTGGTACTTCCCTGGCTGCCAAGGAGGATAGGCAATCCGATGGACCACTCTCGCAACGATGGCGTTCTATTTTACGGCGGGTGGGTCGTCATGGAAGGAACGTTCGCTCCGGGGCTACGGAACGTATCACGGATGAGAGGATCTCATCGAATCCGGCTGTCTCAATTCCGAGACTATTTCGGGCCGCAATCACAACGTCGAGAAAAGGGCTCGCTGATGATAAGCACCAGTCCCCTGCGTGATCATTAGACACGTGCTCTCCGCGAAGCATGTTGGCGCAATAGACCCACCGCCCAGAGTCTCTCGGAAATTAAAAACAGTCCGCCGACAGCCTGAGAACGGTTGTGCTTGCGGAAGAGGTGAAGCTTTGCAGCCCGGGTCGGCTTGGACTGACCAGTGGCATGGGTGCGGGCGACGTGCCCGATGAGAGCACGACGTTTGGCTTGCTTTTTGGCGCGACAGAAAACCATTCACCCATACGCCGAGCCTGGGGCTAGAGGCCCAGTGTTGCTTAGGTAATGTGTCGTTGAAACGTCTCGCCCGAGAGCGGAACGTCACTGTCAAAGTCCACCATGCCGTTCTACAAGATGCTGTGTATCTCTGCCCACTTTAGAGAATATGTATGGGCTATTTGTCTCCATAGCCAATACTCCAACCGACTAAACCGACCGTTTAGAGACACATCAAAGACCTGGTAACAATGTCTGCGCGCCATGTGATGGACCAGGGTGGTATTGTCCGCAACATCGACTACTGGGGAACTCAGACGCTACCACAAGTGATGAGGAGACATAAAAAAAGCCAGACCATCGGGGAGTGAGTACTTGAGTTTCAGTCCGACGTTTCACTTCTGTCTCTGACTGCATATTCTAGCTATTGGACCATGTACTTTGACACGTC
>JBBPJN010000389.1:0-15131 GCA_038088755.1 Boletus aff. separans
GTGTGTTACCCCCTTGTCTCGTGTCTAGGTATGGCTAAGTCCAGCTCCCACAGGACGGTTCGGATTAGCATAATTTTCTCCATCATCCGAATAATACCGGTCGAAGAGCGTCTCCACTTATACGGACGCACGATCGTCATGTTCTTTCTCCTTACATGTTCTGCACTCGTAGTGCAAAGAGCGATCTCCTGCAGCCATGCGCATCACATCTTCCAGCCGTCTCCATCGAGTCCCTATTTCAGTTGCGCTCTTATTCGTACGCTGAGCATCTCCGAGTTTATAGGTAAACTCGCTTCGTCTGGCCATACCATCGTACTCAGCATGATTCTGCAGTGGGCGCCGTTGCCGACATAATTACTATTGTCTTTCCGCTATACGTGCTCCGTAGGGTGACCCTACCACACAAAGAGCTTCGGCTTCTCCGCCTACTATTCTCATCCAGCATAGCAGTCTCAATAATGTGCTTGCTTCGTTCGACATGCCAAATCGTACCGGCATTAACAAGTTGGACTATTTTCGTCACTGATATACAGGTAGTGTGCTTGCTATTTGGGTGCCCTTCTTCCGTCGTGTTGACTAGGATATGATTGACGTTGCCCAGATCGCCATATGCTTGATCGTGTGCAATCTGCTCGTCGTCGTCACCTACCTCTACTGCGTGCTAAGGTTCCGGAAGCGCGAGACTTCCAACGAGATGGCCGAGACGACTGAAAAAGCCACGACTGTCGAAAACAGTGGTCTCGGCGCATCTTCGTCTTTGCCCGATCGAATGACTTTGACGACGGTTGAACTCTTGTTCTCGGCGCAAAGCGAGGAATGCATGTCAGTTCCGACTGGTGGGACTGTACCGTGATCAGTGAGTAACTGTTGACCTAGTTGCTCGTTCGCGTGGACTTGGCTTCTGGAATACGCCGTCTTATTCCATAATGGATAATTGAGTACGGACCTGTACTAGTAAACACAACTTAGATCCACAGTTCTTGTGCTATTGTAAAGTTATACTGTAACGGAGACTCGTTTTTTTTTTCGGTATGTAGCTGGTTACACACGCGACGCGTGCGAGGTGCAGGACACATCTTATCATTCATCACGCCCATCAACAAGAGCTGATGATCGTTTGAGCTCACAGCCGGCCTGTGCACGTCAAGGATCCACTATGCAAGTCACCCCGGAACAAGTGAGCGATATCGTCAACAACAACGACGGGAACCAGAACGTCCACATTGCATCGTTTTCCAAAGTCGAGAGCAACAGCTACAGGTGCGCATCCAAGATTAGTCGAGTCTTGTTTGCCATGAGCTCACCACGCACGCGCAATCGTTGTGACAGCTACACGGCATCCCAGACATGCTACCACATCGCACTCTCCGATTCTGACAGATCCTATCTCTTGTTGGTTTCTCCACTCGTTTCCAGCCACTCACAACCAACGACTGCGACACCTCCCGCGCCGATCACACTCCCTGCCCTTTCCACCCTCCTCTCCAAGATTCTCGACAATACTGCAGTGCCGGTCCCGCGACCCGTAGCACACGATGTGTCGGGCGGCGAGGGAAAATGGTGTTTTGGCTGGTTATTGCTTCGCGTTCCTAGTTCGGCTCAGACGTACCCGCCCACGTCGTTGGCATCCGTCCGCCACACACTCTCGCCTCGACAGCTCGCTCGGGTCGAACTGAGGCTAGGTGCACACCTCCGTGCGCTCCATGACATCACAAACGACTGCTTTGGCATTCCGACGGACAGACCTATGCCGGAACCTCTATCTGTACCCTCGTTCACCACCTTATTTACTGCGAGCCAGACCGGCGAGGAAGCGGAAGGAAGCGGGGAAGACATGACACCGTACAGCTGGCAAGACACGTTCGTGTTGCAGTTGGAAGACCTCCTCGAACAAGTGTGCGGTGACGGGGTGACTCGCAAGACTCCTCGATCTGTTGACATTGACATCGGTGATCTGCGACTTTACCTGTGCCGAGCGATGGGGTCGTTCCTCTTTGATGATGTGGAGATGCCAAGGCTCATATGGGTGACAGGAAATGAAGAAGACGTCGTCGTGTCCTTGATTCCAGGGGAAGGGAAGAAACAAGGTGGTGATGGTACAACATCCGAAGACATGGAAGCAGACATTGCATATATACTCCCAACGTTCGGACGTGCGCTCTGGGGGGACCCGCTAATGGAGGCATGGTTCTTGCCGCCGGGGCCAACTACAGCGATTAATGAGGGGTACTTTGGTGGCGAGGAAGATGATACATTGATTGTGTTGCCGCGACACAAGACAAAGAGGACGTGGTATACCGTATACCTAGCTTTGCTGGTCTTGGCTGAAGACATAACACAAGAAGGGGAGAAAACGGCAGAAATGCCCAATAGGGAAACGGTGCGATGGGCCAGGAACATCCTGCCAGAATGTGTAAAGATCTTGAAGAACGCGCCATGTTATTAGAGCATCCATTATGATTGATATTTAGTCCCGTACCCTTCAAATAGCTTTAGTTGTTACTTTCAGCTGGCGTCATATCGACATCCGCAGGGGGTGTCTGACCATCGTCGCCTGCGAGCTCCCCTTCCACGACCTCTTCTTCATCGCTACTCTGACCCTCAACATCTGCCATCTCAGCAGCATCTTGACTTTCTGCATGCGCGGCTCGCTGGCGCGTACGTGGATCCCATTCAAGTTCTTCGGGCTCCGGCTCTTCGACTTCGACACGTTGTTTCCAGTCAAATTTGTCCCTTAGCATGAGCACGGCACGGACTGCACGCTCGACACGGCGATCGTGTGTGTCTCGTATTTCCGTGCACTCGCGAACGACATCGTCGTACGTTACTCTCTGTCTTAGACCGAAGCCAGAGGGAGGTTGGTTGTTCTGGCCGTTCAGACTGTTGGTAGCGATCGCCCCGCGGGTGAGCATACATTCGGCGAGACGACGCACGGTTGCGTTTTCCATGCGAAGCACGTCCGTCGTCTGTTGGTTGCGCAGGAGCGGGATGAGGTCGTTGTCGAGTTGGTGGTCGGTCATGGCGACGCCTGGATGGAGGGCTATGTTCTCGTATGGACTCTTCGTTGGCGGCTGGGACTGTTGTGCGTGCGTCGCGGACGGTGGTGCGATGAGGGAGGAATAGAAGCTGTGGGTCTGCGACAGGATGACGTTGTACTTGGACAAGATGTCGGGCCATGCAGGCATGACTTGCAGTCCGCCCGCATCGATGGTGCGCTGCAACGCCTGGATGGACTCGATGATCTGATTAGCCTTGAAGCGAAGAGATTCAAGCTGAGCGACGGGAAGCACGTTGGGTTTGAAGTCGAGCTGGAACGCGTTCGACGTCGCCATCGTCGAGCACGACGAGCACTTAGCGGGGGTCACGATCGCGTGACGGACGTCAAGCGTGACATTTACAACATCGAACGAACGAACCCCTCAACGCTTTTCCATCCAGAATGGTTTGGTCGCTCTTTGCTAGGCGTTTGATGCTCGGCGCGGTGGGCTCTGTTGCTGTCCGCGCAGCTCATCCAGCGACTTTCTCCGTCGTTACGCGTCGCACCCTCTTCGCGACCCCTCAGTTCAACTTCCCGCCCGTCAAAATATCTCAGAGCACCGCGAAGAAGGCCACTCGTGAGACCGCCGAAGAGAAAGCTGACAAGCTTCCCGCCAAGAGAGGCAGGCCACGCAAAATTGTAGCCTCTCATCAGGAGGAACAACCGAAACAGCAGAAACCACGAGGTGTGCATGCCTTGCACCATGCTCGACTGGAACTTGACGTTTTCCAGTCCGCATACCGAAAAACCTCAAGCCCCCCAAGCGTGCCCCTGGTCCCTACTTTCTTTTCTATGCCTCTTTCATCAAATCTCAACCTCGGTCGAGTTCGCTGCAGGAGTTCCAAGAGCTTTCCAAGCGTGCTGGTGAAATCTGGAGGGGGTACTCTATGGCTGAGAAACAGGTATGTATGGTCTACTGGGGCGCTGTCTTCTCAACTTGATCACACTCCCCCTCCCTCGTCAGCCATTCTATGACGAGAATGAAGCTAGAAAGGTACAAGCCAGGGAAGAGAGAGACGAGTTTTTCCGCAACACCTCTCTATCCGACTTGAAGCAACTTAACGCCATCCGTAGAGCTCAGGGCAAAACCAAGTTCCATTCCACCAGGAAGTCTTCAACTCCCGTCACTCCCTTTATCCTGTCGGTTTTTGTTTTCTGGACGTTGTTTAGAATACCATTCTCATCGCGCGTTCCCCTAGATTTTCGAATGAATTCCGCAGCAGCTCAGATGGTCAGGCCATTATCAATGAGACATCTCCAGAGAAAAGGTATACAGTTCGCGCCGTTCTTGCAGCTGCAGATCGTTGGAGGTCCATGTCCCCGGAGGAAAAGGCGGTAAGCTGCCGCTTTTGCACCATGCAGCACGTCGTCCTGATCAATCTTGTAGCCTTATTTCGAGAGGTTCAGGAAAGCAAAGGAAGAGTTGAAAGCTGAACAGGTCGAGTCATGATTCTATGCTGGATGTATGCGGTTTCATTCACTTCCTTTATCCTCCCTGTGGCAATCTACAATACTTCTAACATGGTGCATCATAGTGGTCTCATTGACACTGCCATGTCGTTTCAGTGTTTCTAGCATGATCCGCAAGCGCAATACCATCATTGTCAGGAAGCCACTGCGCATGTTCAGAGGTTGTGGGTGTCGTACGTCGACATCTGTGTTTAGGTGTAAGTTCTTCCCAGGTTGTGGATGCGACAGATTATTCCGTTTTCTTGCAACAATAATTTCCATCCGATTGAGTTGGAAACCACGATCACTTGCTACATGGAGTTTGGCCATGCGAGTCAATATCCCCATTTACAGCTGTTCCCTCCAATTCCATGATTATTCGGACGGACCCTGCAACCTCCAAAACGGTTCGAATTAGTCCCTCGCCACCGTTGCAGTGTAGCACAAGCGGTGCATCACGACGCCAAGACTCTTCTGTCCGGCTATCTTCAACACCGCGTGGATCCTTTCCAGCGTCCGACACGGACCCTGGGATTCCGAGTGTATCCGCCGTAAGCAACATCAAGCGGACTACGTAGATGGAAGGGCGAGCCAAACCTTGTTCGACGGTGTTTTAGGTGTCCGGGATCGCCCGTCACGTCAAGTGCGGCCAACTTCAACTTGGCAGCTTTTCAACGCAGACGGTATGCGCTATGTATATTTTTTGGGTATGTCAAGTTTCCCCATCGCGACAGAGGCAGGGGGGCGAATTGAATGGATAAGCCGAGATGATACCCTGTGTTTGAACAAGTTCCGCGTTCGAACCTACGCTTGAAATCCAGCAATGAGGCTACTGTTGAGCTCGTGGTTGGCGCTTCTCGCACGCTCGACGTGGTATCCAGTGTCTCCACGTAGCCATGGTCGTATGATCCACGGAGCACGTTTCTTGCCCATGTCAACGCCGGAAGTAGATGTTGCGTGTGGAGTGGAAGTACCCAAACTCTGTTTTAACTCAGATGTGAGCTCCTTATATGGCCAGACGACCTGACTGGTCCGGACCAATTAGGACCAAAAACCAAACTGCTGTTCTAAGCCGGACTATTAGACCACTCGCTCGGAGGAAAACACGTTTGAGAATACTGGACAAAAAGCTGCAAAAGACGCGTCTGAAAGGCGTCTAGCTTCTGGTGCATCGTTCAACACCACTTAGTACACTGCTGACTCGTCCCCGACGCTTCAGGATCCAGAATTGGTACATAGAGATCAGCATACATCGTTTTGACCATGGTACGACTCGATGTTGGGGTTTCACTGTGACACTGCATGATAAGTAGTAAAAGTACTGCATCAACAGTTCGGGCACCAGCACCCCTTCCGTAGAATACCTGATTGGTTGCTGAGGTCTCCTATTGGGCTAGCTTTTCAAAACGCAAACGGTATCGTTACATGCATGCTCCTAGATGCTCCCGTGCACTGTGGCCCTCAAGTATGCTACAGTCACCCAATATCCAGCTAGTACACGACCAAGTCGATACCCTTGGCCTGGATGTTGACTAAATATATATATCCCTCTGCTAAAATAAGGAGGCCAGACTTTGTGAAGATCATCTCTGCGGTAAGGCTGTCTAAAAAGAATTTTCCAATCAGGGTACCATCAGAGTTCCATACGTGTGTTCCATCTCCACACCCCGAGTACACGTTGCCGTTCGTGTCGAGTTGGATGCCATCTGGGATGCCGGAATCGCTGTAGGCAAAGACACGGCGGTTCGTGAACGACTGGGTCACTGGATCGACGTCAAATTGGTAGCTGTCGCAAGCGTAAGGATACCTAAGCGCAAACATGTCCGAGGCAACTTACATCGTAGCAGGATACGTCTGGTTGTTCCCATACAAACCATTGACTTCTCCCGTGTCGGTCCTACGCATCAAGTTGTGAGTCGTCTCTGGAGCCAAGATATCACACTCTGCTTACACGTATGCGGTTCTGCCGTCTCGGGTGAAGGCAATCCCGTTGGGGTGCACGAATTGGTCCGCGACAACTCGAATTTGACCGGTCGATGGATCGAAGCGGTAGACTTGCTCAGGTGACATCGGTTCTGGTCGGAAGCCCCACAACCAGCCGTATCTAAAAGAGTCTGTCACTTTTCACCTTCTCCCAGGTCAATAGAGAGCATACGTGGGGTCGGTGAAGAACATGATATCAGTGCCAGGAAGTATCTTGATGTCATTGAGTGAGTTGAACTGCCTTCCATAAAAGTTGTCCAGCAGGACAGTGGTGTTGTATGGTGGGCTTGGATTCACGAGTACAATTGAAGGTGGTAAAAGGGCACGCCCTGACGTGACAAAGAGAAGATTTCCCTTGTATGGACCTGTGCCTCCATTGACCATCTGTACAGTGTCTGACAGGTTTAGCTGGGAAAATGTTAGCAATTCATTCCTGGTGTGTAATATGAGTACTCACAGTTTGGACTGGTACGCTGACATTGCCAGTGGTACCAGCAAGCGCAATATCGACTTCTGTCATATTGAGCAACGAGACGACGCTGTTATTGTACCAGCCGCTAAATCCAAGAGGGCCTCCATCGTTGCTGGAGAAGACGACGACATTGAGGTCAGGCACGTAGATCGGAGCTTCATGGGCCAAGGCAAAGCCTGGGTGCGATGAGACAAGCCGAATGGTTGCATCCGGTCCTGTTATTTCGAGGAAGGAGGGATCAAAAACCTGAATGACGGGTGTGGTCGTGTTCGTGGGATTGAAACCCACGAACGAGTCGTTGGTGCGCCATTGAGAGTAGTCTGCGCCCACGACATTGTATGCGAGCGGATCAATGTACTGAGCCTGTCAATAATCTGCCCTCAGGTGCATCGGCAGAGGGACATACCACAGCACCAGGGGGCAAGGTGAAATCCGGGGAGTGAACGGCCCTAGTTGACGCTACCGCAATTGCGATTGTCAACACAGCAAAGGCTGATGCAACCATTGTTAGGTAAAAGACTGAGACAGGAACTCGTTCAGTTGGCACAAAAGTTTTGTACACCAAGTTCAGACTCACTCTCTCTCGACATCCCTACTTTTAACTTGTGCCACTGCGGATCGGGCAACCGCCTGGAATTCTCAACGAGTCGCCTGACCATCACGAGGCAAGACGGATCACTGAGAAGTCCACGACTTCGTGAATAGTTCAAAAACGTGATCATTGCTGAAGACCTTGGACCTTGACTAACGTGATCTGTTTCTCAGGCAGATTAGCGAAAGGGTGATCGCACACACTGAAACCTGCTCAAACTGACGTGAGCACTAGTTAAGCAGCGCAATCACCGAAAAAAATTGTTCCAACCGTCTCCCACACTGGCTAGAATAAGCGAACGAGTTCGTCAAACGAAAACTGGGGATATATTAGGCACGGAAAAATCCGGTGATTTCATGGCTAACTAAATTGTGGTACGAGTCAGTGCAGCCAGGATATCAGGCGGACTCACATGTATACCGCTTACCTTGTCAAACCAAAACGACAATCTTCACATGCCACATTCATACTGGTCTCGCTAAGTTGTTCAGCGCCAGCTCAGACAAAGGAACAACATCTTTTTTGAAATTAGATTATAGATGACTGAGGTTCTACCATCATGGCCCAATCCCTGTCAGATAGCATGCACGCATGTCAAGCTGGGTGGGATAAGCTGTTGTGAGTAGCGGACTGCTAAGAGCTGCTTTCGCAACTGCTGGCGGCCCCTTTGGTTGACCTGCGGTGATGGTAGTGTGTTCGAAATGGAGTGCAGGGCTAGCTCCGCGCTGTCAGATCGAAGAACTAAAGTTCACAGTTAGCGGGGAGAACTTTCAGACAGACAGAAAAAAATTACGAATAACAAAAAGCTGGAGGGAGAGTAACTGTAGTGGGTATATCAGAAGTTGCGATTAACCCTGTGAGTTTTGATATCTAACTTCGGGTCTGGCGCCAAGTCGCCGTCCGATGAACCCAAGAAGGTACATTTTGCGACCGATCACCTCCTTGGGGTGCAATCATTGCCAAGTCTCAGAGAGCACCACAGGGCTAAATATTAGTTACTCTATTCCTGTTATGGTCGCTCCACGCCGAAAAGGTCAAACAAGCACAGCAAGGGGCCCACCATTTGATTTGGTCTCGGACGTGCGATGAAGTGTTTGAAGACACGAGAGAAATGTGTGATTCGGTGGGGTTAATCTTTGGAGTCGACGTGACACTGCAGGCGAATGACCGAAATCGATCGGGGGCCCATCACCATCGTTGGCGCTACATGATACAAAAAAAAAATTGACGGGTGGCGCATGTAATGAAAATTTTTGGGTGGTTGGTACAATGTACACGAGTGGCCTGAGCTGCTGGCATTATGTAGTCTGGTGACTGGTCACCAGACTATGCTGGCACACCAACCCTGTCACGTGTGACCGCATTATGTAATACAGATGACGGAGAGGTCGTGCGAAAGGAACAGCGACGTAAAGCTTACACTGTAGACTCGGACTCACTGGCATCTCTGACGGAGACATCAAAGACGGTTCCCCGTTGGCTTCTGGAGTGCGAATCGCCACTGGGGTCGCAAGCCTACGGGCAAGTGGGAAGCGCTTGTGGGTCGGATTCGAGGACGCACTTCAAGCTCCGCGGGAGGCGGGAATGTTCTGCCGGTGGATGAACGTTAACCTCAACAACAGGTCAGTCCAATTTGCAATTGCAGTCCAGATGGACCAATGTCGTGCATTCTCAGTTGAGCTCCAGTGTGGCTAAGCTTTTGATGCATGCAATTGATCACTTGTTTTGTGAGCATTTCCACCGACAGCATGCAAGGTAGATTGTAGGGCAACACAATGCCACCAACCCGTTGGGTGGCGATCCGAGAGATGATCCGATCGACTTGTATTCATGCCTCTTCGAAGTTGAGCCAGTAAGAATGTGAGTGAAAATCTAGCACTTTACATCGGTATGACCTTGGAGAGCTGGTGGTGCTGTCGAATTCACAAGAATAACGGTAGGGACATTGCCTTCTCATGCTCGAGACATTGAAAATTCGAATTCATTCTGTTTCAGCACATACTGCATGACCTGTTTCCATGCCTCTTCTCTTCTCGACTTTGATCGTGATATATTCAGGCATTTTCAGTGTCGTGGGGCCAAATACATGTAAGTACTTGTGCATTGAAGTATTCTCAATCATAATAACATCCGTTGCCAGGGCCCTCCCTCTTAGTCTGATGACCAGACTAAGTATGTACAGTAGAACTAATCATGATGCATAAGATCCGGCGGTCGTGCACTACGGCGGGTAAGTGCTACTTGGGCGGAGCCCAAATTCCATGCATTATGAACAGTCCTACTGTATATCTGTCTATCTCCCTGCACGCGTGGTGTGGACCCTTAGACTCCTGCCATCGGTTTGTAGCATCGGTTTGTAGCAAGTTTGTATTCACGTTACGGTGAGCAGCTCAGTAATGATGTCCGAATTCACTTTTGCACGATCCACGCCCGCAGCACCACTCTTGCTGCCAGCTAAACATGACGCAAGAAGGCAACAAAGGATCTAAGCGTAGGGGGTTCGAACGACAAGCAACCACGAGTCCTAGTTGGTGTTTGTACAGTGACGGCAATCGATGGAGTGGGGAATCAATAGTACACCCCTGAGGATCACAATACTGACTTACACCCTCAATACTCCATATCTTCGTCAACAAACCTCCAGACCACAGGGTCATCTTTGATGCGTTAAAACATCGCTTTCTTCTCGGAACATGCTTAGATCATCTTCTGAGGAGTCCCAATTTTTACTATTGCTGAACGGAAAGCTCCTGCAGCTCCGTGTCGTCGCCCATCTTCGTAACACCACCCCAGAGCGAAAGGAACAATCGCGGAAGGTGTACCCAGTCATTAGCTTCGTCGAAGGTAGTCTTGACGACAATCCTATCGTTCGAGAACAAGCTACCTAGTCGTCAATTGTGCGAGTTCAGATCATCCAAGTGTACGTTCATCGCCTCTGTGATTCTTGGAGCGGATCAGGAAAACTATTCAGCCCGCATCTAGCGACCCTTGCTAAACTTGAGACGAACTCGAAAAACAACCCAGGAAAGCCCCCTCTCTGTACCCACGTATCGGGTTTGTGGTATCGTGAATGACAATGCGAGAGGCGAAGCTCTCAAATTAAATGTAGGAATGATCTGCTACGTTACTTCTAGTGTGTATACCATGACTTTCGTAAGTATATACAGAACGAATACAAACACCGAACTTGAGCTTCCAAAGTAAAAAAAAAAAAAAAGGTTGCCATACGGTAGATCGAGTTTACCAAATTCCTACACCGCATCTGCGACAAAACGTCCGATTTACTTACCATGTGGATAGTGTTGGTTGGAAGTTATTCGAACATGGAACGAATTTAGTGAGTGTGCAAATTATCTTCTGTTTTAAAGATTGCTTGCTGGGATTTCACGTCGGGCTCGAAACCCTGGGGTCAGGGGGGTCTTTGGGACTGTGGCACTGATGATGAGCCGTTGGCTTGGCGGTACGATATGTTCAGCAGGCATTTCCACGCCTCCTGTGAGGATTCCCACTCGCATCATTGCCAAGAGCTGGATGGTTTGAAATCCAACATAGACACAGCAAGGGAAACACGGTCAGAGACAACGTAACGTTAACGGTCGCATCAGGTACCAACGTACGTTGTGAGCAGCGTGTGAATGGGAATATATTCCTCCGAAAAATGCCGTCGTCATGTCCTTGCCCGAGTTCTGGGCCAAGAAGGTTCTGCCACCTGGATGGTGGTCCAGGAACAAAGACGTGTCATGGATGAAACCTGAAACCAACAAGAGCGTGCGTAATTTTGACTCCTCTTGAACTGCGACATCCAGTTAGCATTCACATGCGCGAGTGCAATCTGGACACACATGATTCCCATGTCACTACAGGGAGTTCCTCGGGTGGGACAGGCCAAGTAATTGAATCTTGAACATCTTTGAGAGCCTTGAGCTTCATCGTTAAAGCGCTTTTCTCGATCTCGTTGCTAGGGAAAACCCGGAGATGAGAAGCCAATCCCAGCGACTGGCACAATGCGATGAACCACTTGGTGGGGTCGTACTGCCACCAGTGGAAGGCGTTCCTGGTGACCAGGAGTCGCGTGAAAGAATCGTGCACAGCGGAATACGTAACACCTTACCGATAGTCCATGGGGAATTGATGGTGAAAATTATGGTACCCTTCGCCCATGGTGAGGATAGCAGAGATGAGGTGGTCACGAGGAGAATGTTTATCATCGTAGGGCGTGCTTCCAAAGTAATGCGCAATAGAATTGATACAAAACGTGCTCTGTCACAGACGTCAAAGCAATGACGAATGCGTGTAGCGATGACATACGTGATGGCAAGCGGTCATGCGGAGTGCCCCGACGAAGAAAAATCCACCTCGCCAATCCCCGTAGAGCAAGCCGGGGATGCACATTGGGAGGATATAACCAACAATGGTCAAGATGACAAAGTACCAGCGATGCTGCAATTGTACGAGCGGATCATTCTTCAGATCGGATACGTCCACTGGTCCTGGCCGGAGGTCGGTATCAAATATAACCCACCCGATGTGGGTCCATAATAAGCCTCTCTCCGAATTGTAAGGGTCGAGGTCCGTGTCGGTGTGTCGATGATGAGAACGATGGCGACGGGCCCACCAGTAGCAAGACCCTTGGACTGCACTTGCGCCAGCGAGGATGAGGAATACCTGAAGAGGGTAAGAAGCCACGTAGGATCTGTGCGACCAAAGACGATGATAGCCTGTTCAGGGAAGTATATGTACGAACGTCGACATGGCGGTCTCCTGTAGCTCACCAGCAGTGATACCTTTGTCGGCGGGGTTAGTGCTAAAGAGTGGGCGAGTGTCTCGTAGGACTTACCAAGCATGGAGAAGATATAATAAAGCACGGTCCAGATAACCGTGCTCGTGAGGATTGGCACTTGGAATAAACCATAAAGGGACAGGGCTGGGGTAATCACCAGGACAGAGAGATTGAACCACCTTATACCAGTGATCCGGGGGAAGTCCTTTGTGAAGTAGTGGACGGCACGAACGCCAAACATGATTTGGCTAGAACTGACCAGCAGGACAGCAGGTAGAGGCGTCCGGCCAGGTTATGTTGTGGTCTGAGGTCGTCGGGGAATGTAGGTATGCATGGAAGTTTATATATCCTCCCGGTGGGATAACCTGCTTTTGTCGGAAATTTAGAAACATTGCAACGTATTGTAATGCCTAAACAGGGTACCCACTATTACATCAGCATTGAGATTGTAAAGGCTGATCGAGATGACCCAAATAATCCCGGTTTCAATAGCTGATGCGGTTGCAATTGCCAGGCGAGTCGCGGCAGGTAACTGACGACATGCTACAAACCTGAGTCCGTCATGGCCGAGTCAGCGTCACTGTCACGCAGCCTCCCATTAGCGGTCAGAGTCGAAGCGAAGCGGACTGGGAAACCCACCAGGAAGACCGTCCTCGTCGCGATCGGCGTGGGTAGCGCGGCCACGGCGCTCGACGAGGAGCTAGAAGCGAGCGGCGACCGAGGCCGCATGTCTGTGAACTTGGTCCGGGACGAACGCGAACGAGTGGAAACTCAGTGGGATGTCGAGTTTGGAGGTGGGGATGGTGGGAACAGACTGGGGGAAAACAAGGGACGCGATCAGCTGGCCATTGCTGGAATCACGAAAGTTTTCTAAATCAGCGTCACGGCAATCGTCAACGACGGTTCTCAAATGGCCGTCCCGTCGCCATTGCTCGCGATAACCTTGATCTCCATTTCTTCCAAAGCATGATCCGGATCCGTCCCGACCTCCCCGTCGTCCCTGTCGTTGTCACGCTTCACATAGATCGTCTGCTTTTCTGCACGAAAAAAAGGTATGGACTTGCCGTTATCCCATCAGCTCTGGCGGGACAACTGGAGGTCCGGCCCTGTCATTGGTGTGAAGATGGTTTCAAAGGAGAGCGAGAGACTTTCTATGTGTGCCAGTAGGGCGGCACAAATACTATTATATTAAATTCCTGGATACATCCACTATAGTGAACAAAAATGTCGTAAAAGTTAACGGTGTGTATAGTCAGGGAGCGAGGGGAACGTGTAAGCGATGGGGTGGCTGCGTGGAGGTAATAAATAGGTGCACCAGCGAGAAATGGGTTATGCGCAGTGCACATCTTTTTGGTTTGGTTGAACGACACAGACCACCTATCGTCAATACACACAGCATTGACGCACCAAAATCAACTCGCGACCCAGGGAAGTCGGTCGGATTACCAAGAGAGTACATACCCAGGTTGGTCGGTAGCGGCGGGACCGTATCGAGCAGATCGAAAGTGTCTCGTATGGAGTGTAGAGGTTGTAGGGGTGAATCAGAGCGAGCGTAGACCAGCGCAATGCCACTAGACGAGTCGGGTTCACGATTGCGTGCACCAGGTGTTAGCAAGCCGCAATGTGTGCGGCGCGCTGCGCTCGAATAGTTTCGTCGACGCTTGAAGCTCGAGGCCATGAGGATGACCACTGGTTGTCACAAATGTCTGACTGAGTAAACAAACCTAAATACGTGTCTAACCAATGCTGCTACCAAGACCTGGCGAGCGTCGAGTCAAGTGATTGGGTGCACCACCTCCTTCTATGGTTGCATCGGTGCATAAACTATTGGTCTTTTCCCCTCTCAAAGAATTTCTTGTCATGCTGTGGTGCGTAGCTCGAATTTATAGTCCTGTTCCCTTGTACCGTTTAAGTAGAGGTTCCCTAATGTCCCTGTACGCCTTCTAGTTGTCCATTTATTTCTCGTGTCCGTGAGTTGTCGCTAGTGGTTCGTTTCCCGTCGCGTCACCATCCATGTCTGCCTGTCCTCTCGTACACTCTCCTGCCTTGCTCTTCCGTTGGCTAGAACGAGTGCTAGAACGAGTCATGCTCCGGTCATTGCCGGCCCTTCACTGAGGGTGCACTACGTAGTAAGTCAGCTGTTTAGGGGCATCTTTACCCCCGCCATCCCACTTGGTAGGTATGTCAATCTCAGTATTCCTTGGACCCTCTTGACCTCTCGTGTCCCATTAGCCCTAGCACGTCTCCTTACGCTTCTCTCCTCGTCTTGTCAGTCTGTCAATCACCGTTATTTGCTCGCATAGTATGCTCTCTTGCCTCCTCAGGTTTCACCACCCCTTACAGCTTGAATTTCAGAGCATACGCGAGTTCCTTTCTCGTCATTTCACTTAACGATGGTTGTATCTGTTTTTTCTGTGTTTACAGTTGCTATCGCGGTAGCGTCTACAGCGACAACAACTAACCGCACGAACATTACCTTACCTCCTAATGCTGTAGTATGTTCCTTACCAATTCCCATGGAAGCAGATTACTGACAAAATCAGTATGTTAATCCTCTCGGATACAATGTCGTGGGTGCAAACTACACCCAATGGCGTACGAACAACTCTCTCGTGGGTTTTGACCCCACGAACACGACTCCACCCTTCACACAAGTCTTTGATCCCTCCTTCCTCGACGTAACGGGACCGAACGCGACGATTCGGCTTGTTGCATCGCACCCAGGCTTTGCCGTTGCTCACGAAGCGCCGATCTACGTGCCTGACCTCAACGTCGTCGTCTTCGCCAGCAACGCTGGTGGTACTCTCGGATACAGTGG
>JBBPJN010000390.1:0-15118 GCA_038088755.1 Boletus aff. separans
GGAGTAGATAAGGGAAATAATGTGGGTCTGCGGCAAGGGTCTAGCCCTGTCACATGTTGGTTCCCGTGATCACGTGCACTGGTCACGTGACCGTTGAAAGACGAAAATGAAGTCTAAAATGAGTGTACATTTTGTAAAGTAAAAAGAGTGTAGGTATGGGGCTTTAGTGGTGTGTCCGTAATAGCTTCTATGTATTCGGAATGTCCATTAATAGAAATAAGGAGATGTGTTTTATTTTTTATTGCCCCTATAGCTCCGTTAGAGCCGTCGGCATTTTTTACAGAAATAGAAGTAGCCAAAGGAATTAAATCAAGTCCGTTATTTTTACAAAAGGAGGTGTCTATAAATGTATTGGTTGCCCCAGAGTCCAAGAGCACCTTAAGTGATGTTGATCGCCAAGTGGCCTGACTCTTGAACGTGACTCTCGTGTGAAGCGACATTTTGCCACCCAATTGGAGAGTACTCTCGAGCAGTTTTTGAGGGGGTTTTTGTTTTACATAACTTATGGGAATTGTCTGAATAAGGGAATTAAGCATGCTTTGTTTTAATTCCGGCGCCGCGCTCTGTTTGTGTTACGGACACACCACTAAAGTCATACGTACACTCCTTTCACTTCATCTACATACATTCATTTTAACCTTCAACTTCGTCTTTCAACGGTCACATGACCTGTGCACGTGATCGCGGGAACCAACATGTGACAGGGCTAGACCCTCACCACAGACCCGCATTATTCCCCTTATCTATTCCCATGGTAATCTCTGTCACTTCTATTTCTCTCACATTCATTTCCGTCTGACAGTTGATCGCCATGGGCTTCTCTTTTAATCTCCGTCATCACATAACCGTATTTAGTCTAATACGTTCACACCTTATCATAGTGTACCTTGGTCTGTGCGCAGCAGACTGTAATATAAAAGGCTGGTGTAAACGGCTGAAGTCCTCAGTCGTTTCCACTTGTCACTTATGCTCATACGAGGGGTGATTAAGGAGCGTCTCACTCTATTGAGTACTCAGCAGACTGGTTCAATCCGGCCTGTGGCTCTAAACCTAGAGGTTCGTGACCTCATTAAAGCAAAGGTCCGATTCAAGTGCGAAGCCAGGGTGCTCAGTGTATAGCTGACCCCTAACAAAAAGCACAATAGATCCTCAGGCTGGATGATATTGCAAGGCATGACAGTAGTACTGTGAGTGGGCAGGGATGGGAAGCTTGCAACATATGGTTGTTAGGTGACAGCATAGATTTGCAAAAATATTTTGTATACTACAGATGTTGGGGAAACAGTAACTCTATTGTATTAGTATAATTGCAAGACTAGATGGCATTTTGCAACAAACAATGATGAAATTGCAAGACAGACACATGTATAGTAGTAAAAGGAACATTAACATTTTGCAAATACAATGAATCACATGCACATGAAATACTTGCAAACTCTCATACAGTAGGCATATATTTTAATCATCAATTGTACAATACTTGTCAAGCAGTAATTACAGGCATCTCTTGCAGTACTCTTCCACCATGGCCTGTCTTTCTGGTCCATTACTCACCCATTTCCACCAAACAAATGTTATTACCTTCCAAGCACCTATAATGCCTGCTTTTCATGATAGTTTGATTTGTTTGCTTACAGTACATTGTATTTTTTTTTAGCTTTGCACTGCTTTTTTCAACCAAACTAGGTACTGTTGTCAATGTATACCAGATACTTTTCGATGGATTCAATGGCTCTGAAAGTTCAGAAAAGGATGGTATGAGTAGAAGGATCTGCTTAAAAAAGTGTATGGCTGCCTTTTCAACTGTGCATGCTTTTAGAGTTCTAAAGGTAGCAAAAAAGAATACTGGTGATGGCCCATGTGAAGGATCGAGTGTTTTATACCATATTTGCTTCAATACACATTATCAGAATTCGTTGCACCTTTGCCAGCAGGACTCCAGCACATTCGGAGCCATCTGAGTTTCGTTTTAACCTTAAAAATCACAGTACCATTTCATAGCGCTTCAGAACGACTTCAGAGTCACCCTGAGGCCATCTTGAATACCATTAATAAACTGATACAAACATACGATAAACGAGAATCAACCTGGCCGCTTTACCAGGACACAGGAACGTCCCTATCGCGCATAGCACGATCTACCAACCCGAGGTGCTCGTCCAGCAAGTCGCGTCCGTGATCCTCCGTAGCTGTTTCCACGAGGGGAGACTTGCTCATCCACTCGCTGCTCTCTCCCCACAGCATCTTGAATTTCTTCATCTTCTCGTCCTGCCCTGTAACCTTGAGATACTCGTATACAGCTCTCCAGGAACTGTCCAGTGCACCAACGACCCAGCTACGTGATGAGGTCAGCGTGGCTGTCTGCGGCGTCCTTAAATGTCACTCACCCATGATGGGTGCTCACTGCTTCGCCTGCAAAGTGCAAGCGCTTGTTCGCCGCAGGGTAGGTGAGCGATGCATACAAACTCTGGAATTGGCCGGGCGCAAAGGCGGCGCATGCCCCTCGGGAAATTTTCAATACACGATCGCGCGAGCAGTATTGTCAACTTTACCCATGGCATATTCATCACGATCCCAGTCTTGCACGTGCATGTCGACAAATTCTTCCCTTAGGTATGCGTATGTCACGTCGGGATGTAGACCACTGTGTACCTCCGCGAGATTGCGAAGGACGAGATCCAAAAGTACCTCTCGGTCTGTCGTTCTTGAAAGCGAACCAATGTGGCTTGCGTGTGCTTTCCAGGCGTAACTGGCAATGAGCACTTTAGATGGCGTTCTAGAATCGACACCGTGGGACGGGTAGACGATCGTGCAGATCGGGAGATCTGTGATTGTTTGACCACCAACGATGCCCAGTTTCGTGGACCACCAATTCGATTTAAAGAGTATCGCGATCTTGCTGAGTGCAACGTATTCCAGCGCGCGCACGGCATTCCTTTGCATGACGTTCAAGCCGGCGCTGCTCAAATCGATGGTACGAAGAACAGAAAGAGGTAATGTGGATATGACGTGAGAGTAATTGTACGTCTCACCGCCATGCACTTCAATGGCTACGGATGGGATGGCGATCCCTGTCCTAGGTTCATTAGGGTCATCTATAGTCTTTTCTTGGTCGGCGGCGAGATCGACCCAATCGTCAAGTAGTTCGTCTGCGTCGACAGGAGATTTGTGACCCTGGAAGCTCTTCGGGATGTCGACGTTCATCCGACTTTGACTTATAGTTGTAACTCGTTTGTTAAATCGGATAAAGTGCCCCCTCTTATTCAAATATTCTTCGATCCTCTTTGCCAATGTCTCTGATCCACCCCTAGAGGAGAGAGATAAATTGTCAGGCAAGTTCTGTCATCAGTGACAGTGGAACCTACTCGAAACACTTCCACTGCACGTCCCCGTAGTCAGTACCACCTATCTTAGCAAACGCCAGTGATAACAAGACGGTGTCTACTAATGGACCATCACCACCACTACCACCAGCGAGAAGTCCACACCATTCGATGACGTTGTTGGGAAGGTGCTGTGGAGGAAGCCCCAGGTGGGCGCTGGGTATGTACTTGGTCGCCATGTATGACCGGAGGGTGTACACGTCATTGGCCTGGAGCACCTCCCATCCCTTCCTAGCACCAGTTTCAATATCTTGCACGAGCATTCGGATAAACGGTTGAGTGACATCGCCGAGGATTGCATCGGCACCTGCGCGAACGTAATCGTCGTCCACGCCCATGTCTCGTGCACCGAAATCCCCCTTGCGTTCGTTGGACACTGGTTCACGGATGCCGTTGAGGTAGAAGTAACCTGGCTTGGAACCCTCCCGACTCTGGAAATAATATGGTATAATACTATCCCTGAGGCGATCTCGGCCTTGATTCAACGGTTCGTACTCGGTCAGCTCTGCTAATCGCTTCATGACCCCATTCGTATACCGTCCATGGCTATCCTTCTTCGGAAATGGGAAGCGCATGGCACCCATGTCCTATGGAGGGAAGAGTCAACGTCACGAAACAAATCGGATAGATTAAAAGGCATACAAAATAGTCATATTTCCCCCCGCCCGCAAATTTGTAAGTGGACACTCGACCACCAGTACGGTTTGTGGCCTCGATTATTTCGTACTCGATGTCGAGGGAGTCGAGTATGAGGGCTGCATAGAGACCGCCGATACCAGCGCCTAATATCCCGACCTTTTGATCGGGGAGGTGGAGTTGTTCAGAAACGACAAACGAATGTGATTGACCAGGTTCAATGGGTAATTTCGCTCTTAGGTGGGTATGATGGTCTTGAATGATATTTCTGCCGTAGAAAGAGAGGGGATCGGTTTCACAAGGCACCATGATGAGGAGTACGGTCTAAGGGGTGTCCTAGTAGATTTTGAGCTGAGGGTCGTTGGAGGCTTACTAGACGTACGTGTAATATCCATCTGTCGAGCCGCAGTTAGCTCCATGTGTGCGACTCGGACTTCCCGCGTTAGTCATACTTGAGTTCAGGCACAGACCGGGAATTTCGTTTGTAAGCGACATCATGTGGGGGGCGCTCAAAGTTCAAATCGATGCTGGTACTGTCTGTCATGGATAAGAACATCCTCTTGGGGATCAGAACGGAGCAGAAGCACTGTGATCTGGATTGGGGGCGAGTCCCCCAAAGAACACGTCCAAGATTGTCTGCAAAAGATTCAAGGCTGTGTGCTTTACAGTGGAAAGATGTACCATAAGTAACCGCTCTTGAGAATTTATTTAAGCGGGTTCTTGACGTCGGATGAGAGTATATTTCAGAAACTGTGTGAAATCACCCAGATCAATTGCTCCCAAGTTTGCCTGCTGAGAGCCTACCTTACTAACCCTGATAATCCCAAGTATCGCGGTCTTGGCAGACCACTCGGATCCGTGTTTAAACCTGCCGCACGTAGACCAAAGCTTTTCCCACGGCCTTATCATCCCAATGTTATCGTCGTAGTCAGCGGAAATGACCTACGACCGTCAGAATGACCAATACCTAGAAAATAATGATGTAAAGCATCAGAACCTAACTTTGGATGAAATTTGTGCATTCGAGCGGTTCAAGTTGTCCAATTTCGTGTGTCGTCGCGTCGGGATTTAGGGAAACATGCGTTCTTTCTCAACTTGTGAACTCATCGCGCCGAGCTGCGCAAAAAAGCATTTGGTCTCGCTGGCGCAGGTGCCAGGGTCTGTCGAACGCGAGTCCCTTGGGATCTGTTGGAGTTTGATCAGTGATCACATCCTTGCCAGCATACTCCAAAGTACATATCGGGTTAAGAAGAGCTGGATTGATGGGGCCATCCGTCAAGGCACACAGAGTCCCCCCTACTCTGCCAGCTATCCGCCTGAGGTGGATGGAAAGAGACACGGGGGTACAAAAGTCTTCATCATCGGCGCCGCCCTGACTGGAACGGTGTTTAGCTGTGTCCACTGGCACCGCGTGGAACTTCAACTGCTCTGGCGTATGGCTTCCAAGCTGACGATGGCATGACTACCATTACATACCTTGCCTTGGTTGGTCCTCGTGTTTCTCAGCTTGCATTCTCATCCTGTGGGCGTGTACGGTGACGAGATTTGCCCGGCGTCTGTCCTCATACAGCCATAGTCATCTCGAACACGAGTGTAACAGGAATGACCGCTCAAGCTCAAGAGTGGATACACCCCACTTTGCCCCACAAAATGACTCGGCTATTAATTATACGACGTAGCATACAACACCTAACCACATAGGGTATACCCATTCCCCCCGAAAGACTTACTACAAGGTCATCACGCCCACGGATTAGACGACTCCTCGTCTGGTATCCCAAGCCCATACCCATCCCCACGCACATACTCTGGCGGCGTCTGCGCTCTGACAATCGTGACGTCCTCGTGCACTTGCACCTGTGCTTGCCTCAACGCACCACCGCCCTCCCGAACCCTATTTTCTACCTGCACAGCTCCCCGCCCATCCCCTGCCCCTTCACCCTCCTGGGCAATTCGCAACGGAGAGACCGGCGAAACAGCACTTGAACCCAATTCGTCCCACACCCGTATCAACACAGGCGAATGCGGTCCGCGCGACGTTGACGGCACCTGTGAGCCATCCGGGGCGGGAACAACCAGATCCACCGCGTCCTCTTGTACGAGCGGCGTGTGTGACATTTTCTTCGATACGCGCTGCCGCGGGGGCGAGGAAGAAGGGGAAGCAGACACAGAAGAGGAGGAGTAAAAAGAGAGGAGGCGGGGGAGGTGGGGTACGTGCAATCGGGATGCAGCTTGAGAGGGCGAGTGCGCATGTGAAGGCGAGCGGCTGCCAGCCGTCGTCGGTGGACAATCCGAGATACTGCGTGATCGTGGCGGGGAGGGCGTCCGAGGCGCTCGCGAGGGACCGCACTCGTCATCTCGGATGTCCTCATATGGCCTCGCCTGCCTTTTCCCGTTTTGCGTGGCACCATACCCAAAGAGCACCCCCTCGCGTCTGCCGCCCGACGCGATCTCTCGCACAACCCTCTCTTCCTCGTCCCACATCGCCCGACGCGCTTCCTCGGAGCTCACGTCTACCACTGGATATAAATAATCACCAAACACATACTTTTTAGCATGCTCATACAACAGTTCGTCCACACCCTCCGGACCTGCCAACGCATCGTTAAATGTCAGCGCATACTCGTCAGCGTCCTCCACGTCGACGTCACCCCCTGGTATCCGAGGTCCGCCACGGCGGTGCTGCATGTCCGGCGCATCGTGCACCACGTCCTCGGCATCCGCAGCGAACAAGGGAGCGGTGATATCGCCGTCGTTGTCGGGGCCGCGTACGTCGGGCAACCAGTACTTGCGCTTGCCACCAGAAGCGTAGCGGAGCCCAGCACGGATGCGACGGTCCCTTGCCGCACCGATATGCATCCCACCCTCACTGGGTTCGAACGCACGGTAGTTAATACCTGCTCCGCGGAGGGTGGCACGGGTGTCCTCGACGAGGTCCTTGAGCCCGAGTGCATCTCGAAGGGCATACCCGAGCGTCATGCGGGCGACGTACATCGGTGTCCCGCCTGCTGCAGAGGCAGGCGGCTTGGTGAAGTCACGGTAGGAGAAGGCGTACATGTGGGCTGCGGCGAAAAAGGGCATTTCGATGCAGATGAGGGTGTCCGTGAGACCTAGGGAAATGTGTTCGCTGTCGGTGTAGGGTCCGAGACGGGTGATGACGCCAACTGCAACGAGGAAGGACACGGCGATGGATTGCCAGAAGGAGAAGAAGAGAATGCCTTTGACACATAGGAATTTAGGGACGGGTCTTTGAGATGTGAATCATGCGTGTTACCAACTACGAGGGGAGAGGTGCTTACCTGAAAGGTTTCAAATCTTGGTGGACACACATCCAGAATACAGCGAGACACCAGAGCGCGAGACAGATAGAAATGTTGTACACGATGGACACGTACAAGTATCCGCTTCGAGCGCGAAAGTCGCCCTCGTTGTAAGTATGGGTAGCTTTCATGATCAAGCTCGCAAGTGCAAGAAGTGGCTTGACTTGGACATATTCTGTGCGTAGTTGCAAGTCAACACGACGGTGACGGGGATTGGAGTGAAGCACTGTACGCAATATGCCCCGTTTGAGGAACAGGAATGTATATGGATCACTTGGGTCAATCTCGCTGCGCCAGAGATTGGCGGGAAAGACGCCCGGGATAGGGGGTCGACCGTGCAAGAGGATCAGGAGCGAGCGCTCGCCACCGAGATAGTCTAAAAGGAGAACAAAGAAACAGTAGATAACAAATGCCTGGCACAAACATCGTGAGCAATGAACGCGATGGGTGGATCGGGAGAGTCTCGCACCTCGTAAATGTCACGTACGGCGTCGATGAAGAAGGCTGCCTCCAAGGAGAAGAGCGAAATGAGTGACGACACGCCGTATAAGGGCACCATGACCATGATGCGCACGACCATTCTGGAAAGCACCGGCATGAGCGTCGCCGACGAACGTGTAGTGAACGTATGACGCGTACCGCTGGAGGAGAGGTTTCCTGTAGTTTCGTAGGTGGAGCCATATCGATATGCCGCTGACGACGACTGCGACGATGGTGGAGACGCCGGCGAGTTCAAGGACGGGTAGTGGCAGGCTTGACCCCGAGCCGTGGCCGAGCCCAATGTCTGGGAAGGCAAGCATCGTCGTGTAAAACAGGTGAGACTGCGACCATGACTAATCCGCGGACCACCTGCCCCCTGTAAGCGCTGATCCCACACCACTGCGATAAATACCCCCAGTGCTTGGTGTGACACCTCTTTCCCCCCCAGACATGGCTACCATCACAGTCGGCCAAAGACTCCCAACCACTACCTTTCCGTACGTCCCGTACACAGCCGCGCTCGAGGATCTGGTAAGTTGGTACGACCACCCGCTGATACTAATCTGATCCGATCGACAAGTCTGCTTGTGGAACTGGCACGTACTGTCTATTCGTCATGAAGATCCCACTCATGGCCCTCAGTTTCCCAGTACGACATCGCCAAAGAGTGGGCCGGAAAGAAGGTCGTGGTGTTTGCCGTTCCCGGTGCGTTCACGGTAAGGTTTAATCGCTTCTTTTGCGGCCCAACCGTAACCTCCCGAAAGCCTACCTGCCATGCGAACCATCTCCCCGGCTATGTCAACAACTACGATCAGCTCAAAGCAAAAGGCGTCGACGTCGTCGCCGTCATTGCGGCAAACGACCCGTTTGTGATGAGCGGATGGGCCCGTGTCGAGGGCCTCAAGGACAAGGTGAATGCACCCCAGATCGCACATGAAACGTCCCCCATCGATAACCGTGCATCAGATCGTCGCCCTCACCGATACGGGTGCAGAGTGGTCCAAATCGATCGGACTTTCCGTCGACCTGTCCGCCAGAGGTCTCGGTGTCCGCACCAAGCGCTACGCATTGATCTTGGAAGACCTGGTCGTGAAACACATCCGGGTTCGTCACGTTTCACCTCCTTCTCCCTCGTCTCATCATTCAGTCCCGTCTCTAGGTCGAGGAAATCCCGAGCAACGTCCATGCGACGGGTGCCGAGCACTTGCTTGCATTGCTGTAGACTGTAGTAATAGAGTTGTGTCGTCGTGTAACTCGAGTGTAACAAGAAATAAACGGATCCGTGCGCAGAGTGGGTGTTTGTTTGTGCATGTGTACGCGAACCCTATCACGTGATCGAGTTTTGTTTGTTGATGGACATGATAAAGTTCTAATAGGGTCAAGCGCGTCTCCCTTCACACTTTACTCCCCCACATATCCTTCCCCCCTGCCCGATGCCTCGTAAAGCAGCAGCACCCGCCTCCACAGATGCCCCTGCGGAGCCACGTCGCTCTTCTCGCATAAAAGGACAACCAAAGGCCGAAGCACCACCAAAGAAGGCCGCGAAACCGCGCGCAAAGAAAGTCAAGCCCGCCGAGGAGGAAGACGGTGAGGCAAAAGAACCCGCCGAAGAGACCGCCGAGGCAACGAAACCCAAGTCCACCAGAGGTAAGAAACGCACCGCTACCGACAAGGACGCGGAGCAGCCCGCCGAGCCCCCCGCCGAACAGACGGAAGAGGCCCCGCTGTCTAAAAAGGTGGGTTTGGTCCCCTCGTGTGTAGGGGGAATGTGGAGACTCATCCGTGGTGGTGGCATGGCAGGCCAAACCTGAATCGAAGCCAGAATCCAAGGCTGCCGCCAAGCCGGAATCCAAGGCCACCGCCGCTAAGCCCGCTTCCAAGGCCACATCTGAGAAACCCGTATCAAAGGCCACAAAGCCCTCATCACGGGCGTCTGCGAAACCGGCTTCGACTGTCAGGAAGCCGGCATCAAGGGCTGGCTCAAGGAAGCCTGCTTCCAAGGTGAGATGGGTAATCGCCATGATGCCATACAGACCGTGACGAGTTGACTAGGCGGATGCACCCACGGATGAGAATGCCGCACCCGCACCTGCTGAGCCGATCGCGGAGGAACCCGAAGCGGAGGCCACCGCTGCAGCAGAGGACGTGGTTAGTCTTGATCTCGATCATTTGTATCGTCCACTAAACGTCTCTCAGGAATGATCACACGATATGTATTCTGAAAGAATCGATGGAATATCGCACTGCTATTCCCATCATTATCATTCTAAGAACTTTTTTGCAGAAAAATGTACATCACAACTTATTATTACCCTGTTAGCGATCTATAGCCTCGCCCTCCTTTCTTCCCTCGTCCCAATACCCGTAGTCCGCTACATCCTGTGCAGTTGCATGTCTCTTTCCGCATTGTTCTTGGTTTGCTTTCGTCGTCTCTTTCGCCTTTTTATTATGACATGACCTCGGCCATACGACACACGGCCATTTTCTAAGTGGCTGGAGCACTGTGTTGGTTTAGAATATTCGACTCCATGCAATTTTCGTCGCAGTCGTGGGTTCATGTACCTTCCCTTGTCTCTACTCTAGATTTAGCTCGTGCCCCGTATGAAATATTCTATGATTATGCTGGCATTTTAGCTTGTTCCGTCGTGACCAGAAGCGAATCATCAGGGAGATGCCAATGTTGCCAGTCGCCCGCGACTGATTCCAAGACCCATCAGGCGTACCTGTGTGTTTACGTAAGTTTAGTGGGCCGCGTGTCGCGTGCCTGGCTGGCTGTGCAGACCAGTGGACAATCGTTCAAAACTTTTCGCGCATCGTGTGCGGCGCGCGAGCGGGTCACTTTCGACCACCCAGTGTTGAACAACAGATGGTCTGCTACAAGCGGTGGGGATTTAATTAGTTGAAATTACAAGTTCCCGAACGGTAGCGTTTCGAGAGCTTCAACTAGTAGTAGCTTGGAATGGTCAACTAATAGGTCGGAGGGGGTGGTGCTCTATATATACACTCTCTCTTGAAGTGAATTGGCATTGGCATGATCAATGACTCGGTGTACGAATGAACTGGGATCGTGTTTTACCCTTTGTCACCGTTGTCCGACGGTTTCAAGGCTGCGTCAAGAAATGGGGCTTTCTTTCCTTTCTTTTTTCTTGCTGTATTCACAAATGTTTTGACGGGTAGAAACTGTAAAAGCGTGATACGTGTGTGATACAAGGGTCGGCATCTTTGATATCTCATGAACGAAGCAGTTATACAACAAGTACCGTGCCAGTACAAAGATACATAACACGTTCAAAGGCCGACATGGATGAACGGAATCCACTCGTCAAACGACACCTCGCAACTCTCTCGAAGATACCCCATAGCGTCGTGCAGCGCTCGTGCAGCCTCGCGATAATCCGGCCTGTTGCCGTTCCGAAACAGGTGATCGTACACGTCCCTCGCCACGATGGGCGCAAGCCGATCGCTGATCGACCACATCGTACCAATCACGCTGCCATACCCAGCAAACAACATCCCTGCGGTGATGTGGATTGCTTCGTCCGAGAGACGCTCATCCCCCGTCGCCGTCTGACAGGCAGAGAGGAACGCAAGCCCGCCACGGGAACGGGACAACCCCATCATGTCGGATATTTTCAAACGGCGTTGATCAGCGAGACAGAGCCCGCTCTGAGCTGGAACGACGGCATCTTGGATTCCGTGGCATGCAAAATGCACCCAGTCTGCCCCCTTCATCAGAGAGAGTACTTCCTCAACTGTTCCGATAGAGGATTCCAGAAGGGTGGTGCATGCTGCAGGCGAATCTCTAATCACCTCTGAGATGTGTTTCAACTCGGTATGCACGCCTGGAAGTTGGGGTAGGCCATCGGAGGGTGGCTGGCGGACCGCAAGGAAGCGGAGATCGCTGCTAGGTACCGCGGGGGGATTGGACGATGATGGCGCAAGAACGGCAAGAGAAGGGACGTATGACGAGACGACAAAGTCAAATACTTTGTGCCCAGGTTGCAAATACCCGGTGTCGTAGAAACCAGCCGCGTGGATGGGAAGAAATGAAAAAGGGCCAGTCGGACACCAAAAAATGCGTGACTGGTCCCCAGGGATCTGTTCGCAGACACAAAGGAAAAAATCAACTGCGAATTCAAGTGCTACAGCGCGACGTCACATACTGAGAATGCCAAGGCATCCAGGACTGGTTTGACGATAGATTTCCACAAGGGCGCTAAGAAGGATTCCCATCGGATGCCCTCCCATCTTACCCTTTCCCCCTCCCTTTCACCAGAGCGCATGGCGCGAGCGTGACGGATGAAATTTTTCATTGTGTTTAGAAGATGGGTAGATTGCTTGAGAGTGAAATTGGAAAGTGGGATATGAATTACATGATCCACGTTGGCAAGAACAACCAACGCATCGCAGCGGCTTTTTGCAGCGTTGAGCATGACGACCGGCCCAGAGTGTGCTGAAACACGCAGCTGAGAAAACTCTTTGCGGAGGAGGAATTGCTCGAATCCAGGAAAGCCGCGGATCTCCTGGAGAAGTTTGTCTCGCTCTATCGCGAGCATACGGTGTTTAGCAGCCTCTTGTTCCAAGGGCTTTATCGCACGGTGCGTTGCACTTTCAACAGCAATAGGGTGCTTCGCGGTGGCAGACAGACCCCGAGCAGCAGTCCGAGTATCCTCCAAGAGCGCGGAGAAAGACTTTTCGTGAGTAGTACTAGCATGCTCCAATGCGGCAGAAAGCTCCCGAAGTCGACGGGCATGGTCTGGATGAACAGACGACAACTCTTCGTAAGAGCTGCGAAGCTGAAGCAGCTCCCCCCAAACAATCGAGCGTCCCTGCTCGAGCCATTCCACAGCGGTTTCTGGGAGTCCCGCGTCCAAAGCGGCCGCAGCCGCCTCGCGAACTACATCGGCACCTTGCACGAGTTCGGTGTAACGATATGTAACAGGAAGGCCAATCCACGCAAGTTGAGGAAGGAGGCTGATGGCAGTAGAATATGCATGGAGGAGAGAATGGTGATCGATGCGACGAGCACAGGATATCCATTTCTGTGATGCACGAAATCGAGTATTAATGGGGCCAATGGAGGCGGATGCGACATGTGAGTACAAGGAAATTGCTTGCTCGAGGTCGCTTGGCTTCCCGAAGCGATCGAAGCGAGTGCAGAGGGTGCCGCCTAGGCTGTTCAGGAAGGTGAGCTTCGCGGGGTAATCATGAGGCGTGAGGTTAACAGCATCCCGGAGGACTGAAATTGCAACCTCGAGATCACGTAGCTCACCAAGGAGCTTGAAACGAGCTTGAAAAGAGAGGCCAAAGCTGTTCAGAATACCGGGCCTGTGAGGGTGATCGTGAGGAGTAAGATCAACAGCATTTCTGAGCGTCGAGATCGCTGCATCCAGGTCAGTCAGCTCCCCGATGTGCTCGAAACGCTTCAAGAAGGCGCCACCGAGGTTGTTGAGACGGCTGTACTTGTCAGGGTGATCAGGAGGGGTGAGGTCAACAGCAGCCTTGTGTAATGGAATTGGTGCTTCGAGATCAGTCAGCTCTCCGAGGCGCTCGAAACGAACGGAGAGGGAGCTGCCGAGGCTGCTGAGATAGGTGGGCTTGAGAGAATGACTATGTGGGATGAGTTCAACGGCATTAGCGAGCAGCGAAATTGCTGCCTGCAGGTCACTCAGTTCCCCGAGGCGTTCGAAACGCCTGAGGTAGGAGCTACCGAGATTGTGTAGACGGTAGTGCTTTTCGGAGAAACTGGGAGGAGTAAGGTCAACAACATCTCTCAGAGTCGAAATTGCCGTCTCGAGGTCACTGAGGTCACCAAGTTGCTCAAAACGAGTGAAAAAAGAGGCTCCGAGGTTGTTCAGAAAGGTGGTCATGTGAGGGTGAGCACGAGAGATGAGGTCGACAGCATTCCTGAAAGCTGAAATTGCCGCGTCGACGTCACTCAGCTCCCCACGGCGTTCAAAACGAGCGAAGAAGCAGGTCCCAAGATTATTCAAGCAAATGAGCTTGTCAGGGTGATCAGGGGGAGTGAGATCATTTGCGTCCTGGAACATCGAAATTGCTGCTTCGAGGTCACTAAGTTCCCCGAAGCGCGAAAAGCGACCTCTGAAACAGTTGCCAAGATTGCTAACAAAAATAGGTTTGTCGGGGTGACCATGAGGAGTGAGTTGAATTGCATCCCTGAGCATCAAAGTTGCTGTCTTGAGGTCGCCCAGCTCCCCAAGGCACTCAAAACGAGATCGGTAGCAAAGGCCGAGGTTGTTAATTTGGCCGGGCTGGTTGGGGTGATCAGGAGGAGTGAGGTCGATAGCATCCCTGAGTACTATAATTGCGGTCTCGAGGTCACTAAGCTCTCCCAGGCGCCGGAAGCGAGTGAGAAAGGAGTTGCCAAGGCTCTTCAGAAAGGTGGGTCTGAGAGGGTGACCATGAGGGATGAGGTCAACAGCACCCCTATGCCTGGAAATTGCATTATCGAGGTCGACCAGCTCCCCAAGGCGCTCGAAACGTGCCAAGAGGGAGCGGCCAAGGTTGTCCAGACGCATGGGTTCATTAGGGTGACCACGAGGGGTGACGTCAACAGCATCACTGTACCTCAAAATTGCGTCCTCCAGGTCATGTAGTTCCCCGAGACGTCCAAAACGAGCAAGGAATGAATCACCCAGGTTTTTAAGACAACTGGCCCTCTCAGGGTGACCATGAGGAATGAGGCCAATAGCATTCCTCAGTGTCGAAATCGCTGCCTCAAGGTCACTTAACATCCCAAGGCGAGCGAAACGAGCATTGAAAGAGTTTCCAAGGCTGTTAAGGCGGGATAGCTTCTTGGGGTGACCATGAGGAGTAGAGTCAACGGCATCTTTGAGAGTTGAAGTTGCTGCATCAAGGTCACTGAGCTCCCCGAGGCGCTCGAAACGAGCGCGGTAGGAGTTGCCAAGGCTATCCAGAAAGATGGGTCTGTGAATGTCATCTTGAGAGGTGACGTCAACAGCTTTCCTCTGCCTCAGGATTGCTTCCTCCAGATCGCTTAGATCCCCGAGAGTCTTGAAACGAATTGCAAGGCAGTTGCCGAGGTTGTTCAGATGGATCGGCATCTCAGGATGATCAGGAGGTGTGAGTTCGATAGCATCCTTGAGTATCGAAACTGCATCCTGGAGGTCACCCAGCATCCCGAGGCGCTCAAAACGAGCTTTGAAGACGCTACCGAGGTTCCCAAGACGGGCAGGCTTGTCAGGGTGACCATAAGGAGGGAGGTCAACGGCACCGCGTAGCATCAGAATTGCGTCGTGGGTGTCACGAAGTTCTCGT
>JBBPJN010000391.1:0-15112 GCA_038088755.1 Boletus aff. separans
ACCGACAGGTCCATGGGTGCCCCTCGGCCGGGTTGAATGCCAGTAGGTGTGAACCTTGGGTATGAGGCAGCGGGGGGTGGACGGAATGGAGGGGGCGGGTACCAGGGCCGCCGAGTTGGAGGAGTGGAGGAGGAAGATGGGGCTGCCACCTAATTCAAGCGAGGGTTTCCTCATTCAACCTGGATTCTCTCCAGGTTTTGCCCTACAGACCGAAGGGCTTTAACGAGGTCCTCATACTCGTCACAGATGGTATGAAGCGAGGCGTGATAGTAAATATTGAAGTTTATGCCTTGCATGAGAAGGTGATAAACCTCCTTGAACACGACGTCTGCTTCTTTTCTGAGCTCTTCAAATTTTTGCAGGTACTTGTTGATATGGAGTTTTTCCTGCTTGAAGGCGAGCAGTTCCTTGTAGGCATCGTGTGCCAGCTGCTCTACCCTAAAGTGCTCTTTGAGGAGCTGTTCTAGTTTATCGAATGACAGCCAAGCATCGTTGCCTTTCTTTAAGCCTGCTATAGGCTTTCCATCTCTTCCTACTTCCTCTTCTTCCTCTGTTGCCGAGTATTCTTCTAGGCAATGGCGGGCATAGGGCACTGCTTTTTCTACAAGACACAAGTAGATAGCTATAGATTGTACTTTTTTGTTGGCCCATACCTGGACCTTGCTCCAAACTGTTAGCTTCACCCACCAATCCCGAAACTTTTTGCAGTCCCCATCCCAGGTACCCAGGTCCTTGATTTTCATCTTTAAAATCTTCCAGGATGGAAGAAAGGGTGGCAATGGCCGCGGCCAATATTGCTGAAGTGGAGTCTCCGGGGTCTGACATCCTTACTGCTCACTATCTTCCAAGTGGGCTCTGGGGACATGACAGACAAAGGAGCGTAAACGATAACGGCGGGAATGCAGGTAGTGCCTGTGACGAAGGAGAGATATGTAGTGTACTGACAAAGGTAGTTTGTACTTGTTGGTAATTACACTGCACATGCACAGTTCGATTTCTACCTCCCGTATCACTACGGGGACTACTAATGGATATAAGCTCAGCCCAAAGAATATGGCAGTCCCTTGGTCGCTCTTCGCAAATCAGACTCGACCCTGACGTGAACTACTTCTTTACAATGGGAGGAACGAGAATAGATAGACTACGAGAGACCAAGTCGGCCCTTCTCAGGGGCTCTCCTAAAGGCATCGGAGGTAACAAAAAGAAGTCTTTGGCAATGGCCAGAACGTCCCTTAACCCTGGGTCGCGGGTCTTTTACACAACAGAGAGGGGAAACAGATAAGGCGAAAGGTACTCTCTTTGGTCAAGAAACAGAAATGCTGCTTTGCCCTGCAGTCCGGGCTGTGTATACCAGTCGATTCCAAGTGTTAGGGGCCATCTATACAACGGACACCCTGGCTTTGCACTAGGTTTTGGACCTTTGCTTTTATGTGTGCACGACACACAAGGCTACCAGCCACGGGCCAGACTGAACTGGTCTTCCAAGTACTGAAGTAGGTGAGCCTTATCCTTAACCACCCCTCAATAGAGCATAAGTGGCAAGTGGAATCAACTGAGGAGTTCAGCCAATTACGCCAGCCTTATATATTATGAGGGTCTGTGCACAGACCAAGGTACCATAAGATAAGAAGGGAACAAGTGTACATATTAGGGTGACAGCGTGAGAGTAAAGTAAACGGCGATCAAAAGGAAGGGAAGAGAAGCGACGGAAATGAATGTGTGAATTAGAAGTGGACGGAGATTAACATGAGAATAGATAAGGGAAATAAGGTGGGCACATGTTAGGGTCTAGACCTTGATCACGTGTCGTTCCCACAGTCACGTGCAAGTCACGTGATGTTTGAAAAGTTGAAGTTGAAGTGAAGTCTATAATGAATGTAGCGAAGGTGAAAATGAGTACGCTTTAGTGGAGTCCATGACAAAGTCCTTCATTTTGTCATCTTTCATCGCTTCCAGGACTTCAGAAAGCGACATAAGAGCCTTGCTTAATTCTTCCGAAGACGACATCCTTACTGAGCACTATCTTCCAAATGCTCTTTGGGGATTCGACAAATGAAAGAATGTAAAAAGTAAATGCGGGATCGGAGGTAGTACCTTCTACAAAGAGTGGTAGAGTAATGTATGGTAACAGGAAGTTTGTGTTTATTTGTGATAACCTTGCACATGCGCAAGTCAAGTTCTACCTCCCTTATTACTAAGGGGACTACTAAACATATAGGTCAGCCCACAGGGTATGGCGGCCCCATGATCCCTCTTCACAATCCGAGCACGACCTCGGTGTGGTCAACGTCCTTACAATGGAGGGGAAGCAAACAGAACGACTACTGCAGACACAAGACTGCCCTTCCTAGGGGCTCCTCTAAATGCAGCGAGGGAGAATGAATGAAAACGGAATCTTCCAAAATGTTGGGAATGCCCCTTAACCCTGGGTCGCAGGTATTTTACACGCCGGTTGAAACGGTGGAGAAACTGATAAGATGAAAGGTACTTCCTTATAAATAGTCACAGTAGAAAACACTGCTTTGCCCTGCAGTCTGGGCCGTGTATACCAGTCTAGTCCAAGTGTTAAGGTCTGGCTATACATCAGGATCCTTGGCTTCACACTTGGTCGTCGACCTTTGCTTTTACGTGGTCACGAACCACAAGTCACCAGCCACGGGCCGGACTGAACCGGTCTTCTGAGTACTGAAGTGATGAGTACTTAATCCTTAACTACCCCTCGTATGAGCGTAAGTAGCAAGTGGACTAGACTGAGGGATTTCAGCCCAAACCACCAGCCTTATATATTAAAAAGGACTGCACATGGACCAAGGTATGTAGAGATAAGGTGTGACTAAGTGTACATATTAGGTATGACAGTGTGGGATAGGATAAGATGGCAATCAAATAGAATAGAAGAGAAGGGAACGGAAATGAGTGTGGGAAACAGAAGACACGGAGATTACCATGGGAATAGATAAGCAGAGATAAGGTGGGCACATGTATGGGTCTAGACCTAAGTCACGTGTTGTTCCCATGATCACGTGTTGGGTCACGTGATGACTGAAAGTAAAAGTTTGTTAAAGTCCGAAAATGAAAGTGTAGGTAAGGAGAGTGAAGGCTTTAGTGGTGTCCGTAACAGGGTCGGGTTTGGCAGAGTGTATAGCTCTCCTTACTCGGATCCCTAACACTTTGCCTTTGAACTTAGAATATTTTCATTTTCTAAATCACATGACCTATTGCATGTGACTGTGGGAACAACACATGACTTAGTCTAGACCCATACCATGTGCCCACTTTATCTCCACTTATCTATTCCCACATTAATTACCATTCACTTCTTATTTTCACAGTCATTACCATCAGTTCTATTTTCCAACATCAGCTTCTTGTTGATCACTGCTTCTTCTTTACACCCACTGTCATTACTTATTTAGATTTCCTTTTACATCTTATCTATTAGTACCATGGTCTGTGTGTGGGCCTTTGCAATATAAAAGCTGGATGTCAATGGCTGAACTCCTCAGTTGTTTCCACTTGATTCTTATGTCCTTAGGGAGGAAACTTAAGGAGCGAACTTACTGTTCAGTTAATATTCTGTCCAGCCAGTGGAGGTATATCACTAAAAGATAGAAGTTACCAGTGGACAATCAGGGCCTAGCTACTTGGTGGAACACCACTAGCTAGAGTCACAACACTCCTCTCCCCTGGCATTTCCATGTACTAAACTCTCTGACTCCAATACCACTATAGAACCCTTTGTCAAATACTTTGATCAGAATGTCCATAATGAAGCCCTCTTTTATCACATTACAATAGCAGGGCAATCAGTCCTTTCTGCCTCCATATATGTTCTTCCTAATTCCTTTCAACGACCTCCTGCCTCCCCTTCTACTGAGTATTTTTGATGTCACATTCTTGGTCACTACTGAGAGGATTGTTTCCACTACTAGTGCCCCCATTGCTGACAATCTGCTCCAGGACATAACCAATATAATTGCCTGGTCACCCAATATGACTTTTACCATTGCTGGGAACATGCTGCTCACTTTTGCCCTATTCAACATTGCTCTGATTGTGATTTCCCTGAATACATTAATGCTGATTGTCTAGTAATGCACCTTACTCCTGAACAGGCACAGAGTGCTTATACCACTTGCATTTGATCTTCCACAACATGTTCTTGAGGCAGGGTCTTGAGCGTACAAAGAGGATAATATTACACTTATTTTCCTTATTGATACACTTTTTCTTCTTGTTATCACTTATCCATCCAATAACCTTCATCTGGACACATGTTGGTGTTAGGGACTCAACCAAGCGATGTTCACGTCAAAAGGTTGGACCCAGGTTTCTCACTTGGCTGCTAACTGCTTGCAGTGCTTCACTATGCACCGGCTGGATTCAATAAGAATGAGGGAGCTTCGTCCTTAATATCAAGGGTTGGCTATACACCAAGCACCTTAGCTTCGCACTAGGTTTTAGACCTTTGCTTTAACATGTGCACGACACACTAGACCACCAGCCACGGGCCGGACTGAACCAGTCTTCCGAGTACTGAAGTAGTATGAGCCTTATCCTTAACCACCCCTCAATAGAGTGTAAGTGGCAAGTGGAATCAACTGAGGACTTTAGCTGATTGCACCAGCCTTATATATTACAGTTGTCTGCACACAGACCAAGGTACAGTAAGATAAGAAGGGAACAAGTGTATATATTAGGGTGACAGCGTGAGAGTATAATAGATGGCGATCAAAAGGAAGAGAAGAGAAGGAGCGGATATGAACGTGAGAGAACGAAGTGCACAGAGATGACCGTGCGAATAGATAAGGGAAATAAGGTGGGCACGTGCTAGGGTCTAGGCCTTGGTCACGTGTTATTCCCACAGTCACATGTAAGTCACGTGATGTTAAAAAGTGGAAGTTGAAGTGAAGTCTAAAATAAGTGTAGCGAAGGTGAAAGTAAGTATGCTTTAGTGGAGTCCATGACACTTAACCATCAGCCTTTTGGGCACTACAACAGCAAGTGGATTCGACTGGGGATCCAGCTCGAACCACTGCCTCTTTTATAATAAAACAAGACTAAGGTATGACATAGATACTGTAAGTCTGTTTACTGCATGCAACTGAGACTGTTTGTCTAGCCATGTGCTCCCTATCTGCCCATTCGTCCTTCCACACTTCCTACCATACACTGCTAAGTGTCACACTCATTGACAACACCCAGAATGTACTCACACAACTGCACCAAAGAGGTCATGTTCACAGTAGTGATGTTCGAGACATAAATATCATGGTGTCAGAATCTGATGAAATCAAGTTTATACTGGTCAACTTTGACTGGGCAGAAAGGATTGGGATGGTGCAATATTCCATGAATGTGAATAAAGGAACCAGACCTTTGGCATCCCAAAGGATGTGGTGGGTGGAGCCCTCATCCTGGCTGACCATGACATGGAAATGCAGGACCACGTCAAAAGGTGGTAATAGCTAGTCAAGTTAGAGCTATGAGCTACATAGATAGATCACTTGACAGTACTGACTCGGTAGGCAATCCATATGCAAGAGAAAGCAGTGTCACATCACATTTCAGTGCCAGAGCCTCCCTGTAAGGTAGGTGCTGCTGCTCTAGGAGCACACAGAAAAATGCACCATTCTTTAGTTTATCTTGAGCTCCGTCATGAGCCACCAACTTGCTCAACCATCTCAAACAAACAGGTACGACGGTTGTCTCAGGCCTCACCAGCGCGACGCACGATTTTGCTGCGTCGTCCAGTCTTTCCGGCGACACTTCGTATCCACCGACGTCCTTTTTCCGAGAGGCCTTTTCCGGTACCGCACCGGAAGAAGCAGAGGAAGACGAGGACGGGAGACGCATGCATACTTCTAGCGTATGTCTCGCGTGCACGTGGAGGGCTTTCACGACCTCGGTTTCGGACGGTCACGGGGTTGGCCATCAGCAAGTGAGACTCGGCTGAGGAGTTAGTTGACGGACACGACTATGGACACGTGTAGAGGTCAACGCTCTTGTAAATTGATCACAATGGCTCTTCTCGTTCGCGCTAGTCCAACAGATAAACCTACAACAACAATGTCCAGTGAAAGCGACAACAACGGGATACACAACAAGATACATGGGAGTACGACATGACTTAGAGGCCCAGGAAAGTAAAAGTCAAATGATGAGGTACCCAAAGAGAGAGTGAGGCATGTGGTAGTCTGCAATATGCTCTGGTATCGTGCGTATTTATGTATGATTATACTTACCAGTCAAGTCAAAGAAAGGGTAGGGATGTATCCTACGATGGTCGGCCTCTCGTATTGGACGACAGACCTCCGGAGAGAAAGTGAAGGAGCGCAGCGTTCACTTCGTTGGCATGTGTAACTGTGATATCGTGACCTCCATCTATGACTGTTATTAGGTCAGCTTGAGGGACGAGAGCTTGGATCTTGGAAGCGTATTTGTACGGAACAGTCTTGTCCGCCGTGCCCTGAAAGATGTGAGAATGGTACGAGCTGGGATGGATGGAAAGAGCGTACGTGGATGAGGAGGATTTCGTTGGAAGAATTCGAAAGCGCGCGAAAGGCATATACCAGGCCACGGATGGGACCTTCGCGGAGAGAGGATGCGACAGCAGCATTATAATGTGGAAGGTGCGCAGATTGTAGTCGAACGATCTGGCTGAGGCTGAGTGGAATGTTGCAACAATGCACAACGCTCTCACCTCTCGGATGGGATCGATGGCCTGGTTTTCGGAACTCTTGGAACCATTGACAAGGAGACGCATATAGTGCTACTGGCTGTGAGCAATCGCTGGATGGTATTACGATCGCTCATACCCGGAACGGAGGAAGAGATGATAAGCTTTGTACAAACGGTGACGACATAAATTTTGCGGTGCGTGAAATGTCAGCTGACTACTGAGTATGTTAAAAGTCTGATGACTGAATGATGAGAGGGATGCATGCCTCCATTATACCGCCAGATGCGATGAGGGCGACCTTGCCATTGACCAAATGGGGGAACTGGACCGCAAACGCAGTAGCGATGCCACCACCCTAAATCGCGGGGGTCGCTCACGATTCCACACAAATGACTGAATACGCACCATGGAAAGTCCAACGACATACGCATCATCCCATTTGATGTGCTGCATGAGGAGGGCGAGCTGGGTTGTATGCAGGGAGACATCGTAGGTGACGTCCGGGGCATCAGAGTAGCCGCGACCGTAAAGATCTGGGTGAATGGTTAAGCCAAGGGGAGAAGCGTGGTCAAGCAGTGTTACCGTAGAGGAGGACGCGATAGCCGCGTGTGGCGAGGACAGGTGCCACGTCCTTCCAGACAATTGCGGGGATGGAGAGGCCGTGGATAAGGATTACCTGCAGGACATGGCTGTGAGAAGAGCTTAGACAGCGGGAGGTGGGTGCGCTCGAACCCGCGGGCCTTGCTTTGGTCCGATGAGCCAGTATCGCGTCTGAGTGAGGAGTGTCAGCTACTTGGACTTGCTACGGCAGGGCCGCAGTGGCGATTGGAGACTCACTCGGCCATGGGGGAGGAGGACATAGGAACCACCTTGGTAGTAGTCTTCTGGATAGACTGACCAGGATGCGCACGAGGGAGGAAGACTGGCGAGGGAGGGGTGGATGGCGGGGGGGATTGGTGGGTTAGAAGGGAATCCAGCGAGGATGTAGACGGTAAGAAAGAGCGGAGGAAGGGCCAAGAGCGAGAGGACCAGCTGCCGCACCGGCGACGTCGAGGCCAACATAAGTGCTTGCTTGTGTGCTGGTCGAGCGACAAGTGACGCAGCGGTTCCCTAAAATTCCCGATTTGTAAGCCAAGGGTATGGGTTATAAAGGATAAACGTAGGACAGCCGTTGGTTGATAACCCTTATGCACACTATCAATCTACGATTAATCTCCTCCAGGCACAACTTTGGGCGGTCCTGGCTTGTTCTTTTCAGGTACCGGGGGTGGCTAGACCTGGTAGCATGTGCTTCTCGAGGTAATAGTCGAACAAGGCAACGTCTTTGCGACCGTCGGACTATGCAAGGACCGACGAAAGGTAGAATAGCAGGATACAGTCAGGTACGCTCAAGATTGTCTGGAAACTGTTGGACGGTCGGTCTCCCTGCCTTTTTTGCCGGTCGTAGCAGTGGCGTCGAGGCGTTGCGATCTCTCATTCAGGCTGCACGCTTACCAAGGGCACCCAGGCATACTCTATTCGTCGAACATGCCAAGGAGCTAATCGAATGGCAATGACAAGAGGTTAGTAATGATGATGAAGACACATAGACGGCCTTTTGCCCGCGGTCACTGTCTACACTGGGCGACCAGCCAGACCCCGTGATGTATCGCCAGCATATGGAGTGATATTCGAACAGCCGTTGACTTCCTTCCCTGCGTCAATTCCTCACCACCTATTAGGCGGTGGCACGGTAGACCCGAACAAACCTTAGATTATCACCTCATATGGCGAAGGGCAGTGAGAGAGAGAAGGCCGAGATGATGAAGGCTTGTAACATTTCAACTAGTATACATCATCGTATTTTACAGCAAATGCATGGCGAGTCTACCTCGCAATTCGTTAGTCCACCACAATCAGCCCACCATAGCTCTTCTTTCCCAACGCCTTCTTCATCAACTCCTCTGGCGTCAGAGACAGCTTGGCAGGCTGAGACTCACCCTTCTCGTCGAGAACATCCCAGCCTTCCTCTTCCTCAACGTCCATGAAAACCTTGAGCAGCGACGGAGAATACCCACTCAGTAAAGCAACCCCTTCCCTCTCGCCTGTCACCGGTGCAGTGATGGTATGCCCATCCGTCGGGTTGGACAAATCCCAATATACCAGCTCGGGAACGTCATACCCAGCCTGTGCGTATGCCTCTGCAATCACGTCGTGGTTTGTCTTCCATTCTGCCACTGAGTTGGAAGATGTGGTGGACGTTCTATACCAACCCGTAGGGCCCTGAGTCCAACCTGCAGCGTCCTGATTGTTTGCGGTATCAAACTGCATATCGCTGAAGACAAAGATCCGCTTGATCATCTGATCTTTTGGGACGTTGTGTTTGACGGCAAGCGGAAGGATGAGCTTGAGGAAGACAGCATTAAAATCTGTATTCATCTCCCATTTCGCGCTGCGCATGCCTTCAATTGTTGCAGCCAGAGAAACGCGCCTGGATTCAGGTTCGACAGTGACAAACCCCGGAGACTGGGAGAAGGTAATGAATGAATCGTTGAAGGGAGGCTTTGCCAACCGTGCGACAAGCAGGGAGAGGGAGATAGCAGGCCAGATCGGTGGGACATCGAATGGGGATTTATATGACGGAGTGTAAAAGATAGATCCCATGGATCCAGACACGTCGCAGACCGCAATACAGTTATCCAACCGGCCTGATTCCCGAAGACGTGTTACAAGCGTAGCCCACTGGGCATCGACGACCCGCATCTGAGCTTCCGCGAGCTGGCGCTTTCGCTCGCGCAGAACATTGGATAGAGAACGCCGGGTGTCTCCCGCCGATTCTTCTTGATTATGTAATTCCATGGCCTCCATGGCGAGAATGTGGGGAAGGAGCGTTGCACCGCTGATCCGTTTCTTGCCCGATTCAACATCTTGGAGATAGTTTAGGAACCGATTCTCATCATGTATGAAGAATTTCTCCTTATTCTTGTTCATGCAGAGAGATGCAACTTTTGAGTAGGCGATCTCGGACCAACGATTCGACGACATGAGAGGTTCTGGAACGCAGATGTAACGTCTTCCGCGGGTGAGAATGTGCTTCTGATAGTGATAGCGAAGTTGGTGCATATCGGATGCTGACAAGCTGGTTGTAACGGAGAACGAAATTTTGTGGGCGATCTTAAGACACACTTGTGCCTGATGGAGAAGTAGACAAATTGCGGATGAGATGTTCGTGACACGGTCATGGGATCCACCTGGTGTCGGCGCCCACTTGGAGACGAGGGTGAGGGAATGCATGAGTTCCATCCGCTCGTTCTTATCTGCATTAGCGGGCAGGGAAGCGATCTTGTCCATAACATCAGAGTCTTTGGCTAGTTGACCCGCGAACAGCCTGGCGACTGCTACATAAAGCGCACGGTAGCGCTTGTCGAGCAGCTTCTCCATGAGACGGTCATGGGCACGATGGGACCGTTCGACGCGCTGAGCACTCGACCATTCCTCTTGATCTTGGTTGCTCTTGAAGGCGGGCCGAGACTTGCCATCGCAGTAATTGTGCATGAAATTGGATTTCGGATCGAGGGGTATTCTTGGCCTCAGCTCGTCGAGAGTTGCCAAGGCCAATATATCGAGCAAGTCCTTCCAGTACCCGTGTGACGCACCATTCTTCTTCTCCGCATCCTTTTCTGATCTGAAACACACGGGGTCTACCAAGCAATGGAGGTTTGTGATCGCAGTACGGGGATGATTTTCAAAGAGCCACCCAAATGCCCTGGTAAGACGGATTAGTATCTGGGCACGGAGAGGCAGGCAGAAGAAAGGTACCGATGGAAGAGCTCCTTCTCTCCTTTCCCGTCATGGATACTCCTCGTGCTCCAGATAATCCGAAGGGTCAGATTTGGGTCCTCTGCCCATGCACCCTCGAGATAGCTATCAACTTTTGCTCCAGGAACGCCAGTTCGGAGACCCAGGTATGCGTCGAGGGTAGGCACGAGTGTGGAGCTGAGCGTAGGGGCGTCATTGGTTGTGAGCTTTTGGTGAGCAGTGGACTGGAGGGCGTCCATCATGGCGTTGGGGGGAACGTCTGCAACAGCTCCCCTGGATGTTGGGGCATCCCGAGCAGCCGGGACGAGAACGTCGAGGAAATTGGAGTCGAAAAGCTCAGAAATAGGGGGAAGGGTCACGATCTGGGAGGTTGCCGTTGAACCAGCACGAGGGGACTGGGTGGATGTCGTCGACATGGTGGTCGTTGTGAGTGTCTGGAAATTGATGGGCAGACTGATATGAAGGGACCCACCGCATCCGAGTCACACACTTGTCACACAAAACATAAACATGTGTTTCATAAAAAATCTTGATTTCCTCTGTAAAAATAAATATTAGCTCGTAGGTAGATTCGATGACGTAATCGACTAACTTACCTAATCCACTGACCTTATGGACTCGAGGTTGTTCGACCAGAACGACCACCACATCAATATGCCCATGCGCTACAGAAGCAACTCTCCCCCCCTCCAGCCAGATCAAGTCGAGCCAACAGACGCGGATGATTCCATAGTCCTCTCGGATCTCGTACGGACAGGCGAAGCATCCAGACTGCGGAGAAGAGGCGCAATGAGGCTTGATCACAATCTATTGAGCGCCCAGCGCAATGAAGGCGGTCGGACGACACCTTCAACCGTCGTTGTCGCCAGAACACCCTCGTGGATCGAACCTCCGAGCGACGACGACGAATCAACCCAAACTTGGGAACAGGGTTATGACCCATCTTCGCCTCGCCCACAAGGCAGATCCATCCCGTCTGGGCCAGATACATACGGATACACGCTCTACTGTGGCGGAGAGGAGACATCGTCGTCCTTCGTACAACAAACTTCGGTCTACGTACGGTCGCCACTGCCATCCTATCCCCCAGTGCTGTCGGATGGCGGCCCGGGTCTGCATGCCAATTCTACGCGCAGGACAAACGGGTGTGGGGCTGTGATTCACTTGCGGGCCTCACGTCGGCATGGATCTAGTGTGTGGGTCGGGAAAGATGAAGCGACATCTGCCGTCGTACCAATGGACGCGTCGTACTTTGATCGCCGTACAGTCGTCAGGATGATCCGCAGTGCGTGTGGATGTGTCAGAGAAGGCGTGGGTTGTGCGATATGGTAAGTACGTCCATTCCCTTTTCTTTCCGGCGCTTATACTTGCGCAGTGGTAACGCGCTGGGGACCCGATACAAACCTTGCCAGACTGCTGCAGACGGGCTGTTTTCCCTTCATCATGTCTCGCAGTTGCCTATATGCCCTCAGGGACCGAGATACTGGCACGGCCGTGCTCAACCCGCAAACTCGAGGACATCGCCTTCCTACATTTATACCTTCTTCGCTTCCAACGTCACCCACGCGGCTCAGCCGCCAACTCTCCGAGTTCCACCCCCATCATCCTCCTCACGCGAGGAGAATTTCTACACCGTGGATAGCGCTTTTGACACCTTTCTCGATCGACTCGCTTCCGCATCACCGCTCCCTATGACTGATGAGGACCGCAGTTCACTTGAACCGAACTCGCGTCCTCAGGCGGATCTCGAGTTCGACCCAGATGGGGCTCCTCTCTCACCCGATCCAGGGTCACCGGACAAGACCAGCGTAGAGCTAATGCTGCTCCCCGGGCGGTAAATTTGCATCTATATCAGTTCGGATCTTCTCTCTTCCTTTGGTTACTCTTTGCTGGTTCATCTTGTAGCGACAGTGGACGCAAAACTTTTCTTGTGCATGTATCATCGACTCGCATTAGCAATCCTCCCTGACCCCACGCTATCTCATTTGAATCTGTATTGTCTGTCTATCTATCTACGAATTTTGACTGGCATAATACCTTCAACACCTCACAGACCTAATCATCGATAGTCCCCCGATGTGCAATCCAATTGACCATGTGTGATGGCGGATGAAAGGGTCATGTTCGACGCCACCACTCAGCCAAATGTAGTTTATGTTCACTAGACACCCCTTGATAAACTTGAAGATGGCAAGATGGTTGATCCATCGTTCAAAAAGCTACGAAGTGGGTAAGGCGGGCGTGGGGCTACTTGCCCTCAGATCAGCGCCAGCTCCACGCTGCTCGTTCATTCAAACATTCCGTCGCGCGCACTTCAGCCATAGACCCAGGCACTCGAGACGGACGTGATCGTCTCACGCCTCCTTTCCTGGGCACGTAAAGCACAGTGCCAAGGCTCTCCCTCCCCGCATGAGACCGACTCTCCACATACTTTGCAATCGCACATAGCCCGTCCCCGCGCGCGCTGGCTGTATCGCATCGTTGACCGTTGCCCACACGTACCTGCCCGGTTGTCTGATCCCAATCCCACTGCATGACAACTCCTCCGCGATCCTCGCTATCTTCCCCTGAGAATAGCACGCTTTTTGAATCTCTCCGAGTGCGCCACTTGTCCGACCATATCGGGTCAAATCGTGAAGACTACACGAAGAATCCGAGGGCGCTCTGATGAATCGAGATCAACTGGTCGCCGTCCGGGAAAAAGCTTGCATAAAACGTGCGATTAAAGGGGGGAAAGTGATGGGAAAAATCGACAAGCGTATGGTTGGTCTGCGTCTCGACTTGGACAGGTGTGACGTACATGCCTTGAACACGCCCAAGCTTTTGTCCGTATCTTTGGGAGTTCGATGTTGAGTGGGAAGGACCAACAGGATCGACAGAGTCAGAGACAGTTGTACACCCACCCATTGTTGTCATGATCGATGAGAATCAACGAGGCCACCCACAATACTCGTTTGACGCCCACTCTTCGAAGTGAACAGATGGCACCATGCTACCACGTCGAATGCGCAGAGTGACATCAAACTCACAATGTCTGTCTTTTATCAATTTCGCACCCAGCGCTACGGCATTGATGCGGTCGGAAATCGCAGGTGCGGACATGTTCTCGCGTGACTCGACGTACCGACTTGTTGGCACATTTTAGCATCCAATCCATCGTTTGTCTAGGGGGCCATCGAAATGGCTTGTAAAGAGTGGAGGAATGACTCGCGCGAGACTGATCAACTGAGAGATGGGGATGATCACCGGTACCCATGGTACAGTACCTTTGTTTGCTCGCGTAAGCGAAACCTGTGCCTCTCGTCTGAGAAAGAAAGACATGCTCTTCTGTCCCAGGCCTTGTCATTCTTCACCAGCAGACCGGTTCCGCGCTGAACGAACCACACGACCACTGTCCGCAAGTCCGGACGAATGGAAGCATCTCTTCGTTAAATGGGATTCGCATAGCGCACGAATTGTTCCTGGCCAGCGCCAAACGACCTTGAAAATGCCAAGAATAATAAAAAAGGAGAGCGAGCCTGAGCATGGGACGGAGACGAACGCAGAGCAGAAGAGACTGACGGGAATGGGGATAAAACATACCGTGCCACCCCGGATGGGACTAGATCATCGACTCCAAACCTGACAAACGCGAGGACTCTTTCCTGCTTGAATTTTTTGGATAGCGTGCTTTTCGGGGTACTGTGTTACCGCGACGTTCCAACTGCATTCTACATAAAAGCTGGTGCCGTCCCGATTCGTTGGTCAACTAAATACTTAGGATGAGACCGTACCAGATTGAACCTGTTAGAGGCCCGAGGCACGGAAAACTAATGTTACAACAGTTCTCCACGCAAGCAGAGGCGAGAACGTGCACCGTCAGACCCACGTTAACGTACCTCTGGACCCCTACCGGTGGCGGCACGTACGTACGTCGCCGCGAATACTGTGCCTTACTTGACTACTTGTAGCTCTTGCGGGAATTCCAGCAGTGGCGCGGTTATGTGGTCGACGTACTACGGCGGCGTGACATTGTAAACTTGATCGATGTCGGGTGTTGTGTCGAAACAGGTAGTCGGTCGTACAGAGAGCCAAGTTTGGGGTTTGTGTGGTTACTGGCTCGCTGCTTATATGACGATCATTTTACTGTAACAAGGTGGTCCAAACCCGGATGAGGTGGATAAGCGAGTCAAGTCCAACTTCATACATTTGCAGACTGTTTTCTTCATCGTTGTGGGCTCGGAGTACGCTGTCGTGCCACATGGTGTGCATATAAGAGCTGGATTGCAGTCACACTGCCTACGTCACACATGTGTCCAAACGTCCGTCCGCCCATCAATATGGGACACCCACCAACTTGGATCTTGAAATTGCGAGCGCGCATCCACGCTAAGCTACGAAGCGTTCCAGGATCCCATGTTATTCAGAGAATCTACAAATAAAGCACATCCTGCATATACACCACGCCAAACGACATCGCAACGTCTTACGTCCATCACGAAGGTAACGAAGGCGGCCTTCCGACCAACCCAGACAACGCTTTCTCACTGCTCAACGGCGCCAACCCCAACTTGGGATTCCCCCTTGGTTCGACACTGTCCCCGCGCGACGTCGACGGGAACGTTGTCGCAGCAGTCTGAAATGATGACAGAT
>JBBPJN010000392.1:0-15105 GCA_038088755.1 Boletus aff. separans
ACTGTGCTCATCATTTCGTACGTCTTGACGTTCGTCATTCAAAGATAGTTAGGCTCGACTGATACAGCTTTTTTTTGTGGTCATAATTAACGTAGACCGTGGAATTATCCCTTTATCCTCACTTTTCAACCCCTCATAGGGGCTATAGCAGCGGGCTGCTGCGCGGTTCTTAAACCCTCGGAAATGTCGCCTCACCTTTCTCAACTCATCGCAGGTCTACTTCCCAGGTACCTTGACCCTTCCGCCTACCGGGTTGTGAATGGTGCCGTGCCGGAGACGACCAAACTTCTCGCACTCCAATGGGACCACGTTTCATATACTGGGAATAGCCAAGTTGCTCGCATAGTCGCTGCAGCAGCTGCCAAATTTCTCACTCCACTTACGCTTGAACTTGGTGGGAAAAGTCCCGTCCTCGTGGATTCCGCTTATGACATGGACCTGGCGGCCAAGCGTATTCTGTGGGGAAAATGTAACAACGCAGGACAGGTAAGAAGCCGTGCTGTCGTCATCTATCTTTGAGGGTCGTCATATGATGGCATTTGACATGTTAGATCTGCGTCGCACCCGACTACATTCTCGTGCCCCGGACGAAACAAGACGAATTCGTACAGGCCCTCAAGAAGGCGTACGAGTCATTCTTCCCAGATGGCGCTCTCGGTGCTTCGCATTACGGAAGCATCGTGAATGAATTGCACTTCAATCGGCTGAGCTCTATCCTTGATCGTACGAAGGGCGAGAAAGTAACGGATGTTTTTGAGGGAAGGAAAGACATTGCGAGGAAGCGAATCGAACCTACTGTGTTTAAGAACGTTCAAGAGGATGACCCCCTGCTGGAAGAGTAGGCATCGGATTTTGCAACTTGTGTGGGGTCACCCTGAAAACTTGATGTCCAGAGAGCTCTTTGGCCCTATTCTGCCTATTATCCCTGTCGACAGCTTGGATGAAGCACTTGCCTTTATCACTGCACGGTGCGTTGGCGGGTGTCTACATGGCCGGTTCCGGATCATGCTGACTAGAAAAGACCTCACCCCCTCGTGTTGTACGCTTTCACGGAAGATGCCAATCTAAAACAGAGGCGTGCGTTATGTCTATTCTTTATCGCATGTTTCGTCTCAGGCAATATTCCACAGTTATCGACGAAACGCAAAGTGGCGGACTCGTCTTCAACGATACATTCCAACAACTTGGCGGTATGTCCAATGACCTAGTCTTTTGTTCGTGGCGCGGCATGACGTCATGGTTGCGATGACCGCTCCACTGTACTGATATGCCAGCGGCCGCTTGCTGCGGAGCATGATCTTGATGCCTGTTTGTTGCAGTGAATGAATTGCCATTCGCTGGCGTGGGCGATTCTGGATGTAGGCGCTGGTCTATTTTGTTCTTGATGCACATGTGCAACTAACCCGATCCAGATGGATATCAGGTTATGAAATATACCTACGACGCTTACACACAGTTGAGAAGCTCCGTCGATGTTCCAAAAGAGTGCGTCATACACTGCTTCGTCTCTGAGCACTGCTGGTTCGCTGACGCACCTTGTCTTCAGAGCAGAGCCGTTCCTGCAGCTGAGGTACCCACCTCATGGCCCGGAAGCAGCCAAAGCACTCACCGACACTGTGCATCTGCCCATACCTCAAAGCACACCCAATGGTCATTAAAGAGCTGCTAGTGGAGTCAGGAAGAAGTTGCTACAGGAACAGCATGGCAGGACTGATCAATGAAATTTGTCACTTTTGTACTTGTATCTAACATAAGTGGCGTCGACCGTGTTAGTAGAGGAGAACATCGTGACTAGTTGATGACTGTCATGATGAACTCCAAGTGTCGATAGTCGTTACCTAATCAATTATGCGAAACACTGCCTGGGCCGATCCGACATCCGACGGTTTCACTTGCCCATCACTCATGTCCGCGAGGAGGTGGTGCTGGCTGCTGACATGGCAAGAAAACGAATGATCCGGACGTCATAAAGCACAATCACAACGTTCAATTTCATCCCACAATTTCCATTAAATGGGCCGGAAGACAAGGTTCTGTTGGAATGACTATCCTTAGCTGCTAACTGACCAGACTGTAGCCTGACTGGAACCAAAACCATTGCACAGATAGTGATAAGATTGCTTGGGAAAACTTGCACAATATTGGCCAGCTCACACAGTCAAATGCCGCGCTGATTGATCGGGTTTGTGGAAGCCATATTTTCGGCTAAATAACTGAAGCTCCACCCAGACGATGGGGTCCTCCGATTGTGAACGATGATAACGGCATCACCTACCATCACTAAGCATGACCCCATCCCGGTGGTATTAAAGCTTCGCTTCCTTGGCTCATAAGCCCGCCTATTTGACGTCGCCATCCTCCTCTGTCCGCTCGTGTGTTGCGAGTTGTCCTTAACGACGATGTCGAGCATCCCAGAGATTAAACAGGATCCCCGGGTAGCTGACAGTGAACATCACCACCATCACCATGCAAAATTTGATGCTCAAACAAAAGCTATAGCGTCAGTGGCAATCGCACTTTGCTCTTTGCTGCTCACTGGCCCTACTCCCATATAGTAATGTAGATGCCAAATTGGCCAACCCGTTGCGGGGAGTTTCTCGCGACCAGCTCTTGTCCGATGTCGAGGTGTTTGCGAAGGAGCGGGGACTGACACACATTCTCTCCGATTTGCAAAAGGGTGCACTTCTCGCACAGGATTCCCGGGGTGCGTTTCACGAACCTGCCTTTGTTACGCACTTGACCTACTTGCTATGTATAGCATACACCCGCCTGAACGACTTCACAGAGGAAGATAAGCAGATCCTGAGCGACGAGGTCCAACACAAGTGGAAACAAACAGGAATGCTCTATTATGTCAGTGTTACCTACATGTTCGCATCGCTTGATAATAATCTCCCACTCCAGATGGTCATCATGTCTTCACTGGCTGCTGCTGTACAAGGTATGGACGAGGCAGTGATTAATGGCGCTCAAATTTTATATCCTGCCCAATTCGGAATCGGCGACCCAACCAGCGGTGAGCACCCCAGTTCTATATCTGAATTTCCCCAGTCATATCAGTCCATTGATCAGCACGAGACGGGTGGCTCATTGGGGTCGTGAACTCCGCCCCTTATCTGTACGTTTTTACACGGCGGAGGTGTACCCAACCCAACCTTAACTGAGCGTGCGTACAGGTGCTGCGCAACCATCTCCTGCTGGTTGTCTGACCCTCTCAATCAATGGCTCGGTCGCAAGAAAACCATTTTCCTCACTTGCATGATATCTTTCCTCACTTGCATCTGGTCCGGTCTTACCAATTCATGGTGGCATCTCTTCATTGCGCGGTTTTTCCTTGGATTTGGCATTGGTCCTAAATCAGCCACCGTTCCTGTGTACGCAGCAGAATGCTCCCCAGCTCCAATTCGTGGGGCTCTCGTCATGATGTGGCAGATGTGGACCGCATTTGGCATCTGCGTCGGTGACCTCATCGACCTGGTGTTTTATTTCATTCCCGACACACCCGGCGTCAAGGGCTTGAATTGGAGATTGATGCTTGGCTCAGCGGGTATCCCAGGCTTGATAGTTTGTCTCCAGGTTCTCTTTGCTCCAGAATCGCCCCGTTGGTTGATCAGCAAGGGTCGCTATGAAGATGCCTTTAACGAACTGTGCCGTCTCCGTTTCTCTCGGGTACAAGCCGCGAGAGACCTCTACTACATCCATGTCTTACTGGAAGCCGAGAACGAAATGAAGAAGGGGAGAAACCGTGTCGTTGAAATGTTTACCATCCCACGGAACCGGAATGCCGCGCTCGCAAGTTGGGTCGTCATGTTTGGGCAGCAATTTTGTGGGGTCAATGTCATCGGCAAGTGTTTCTGTCTGTAAAAAAAGTGTTTTTGCGCTTAACAAATGAGGATAGCTTACTACTCTTCCAACATCTTCCTCCAGTCGGGTTTCACTCAGGTTGCTGCTCTTGCTTCGTCCCTGGGCTTTGGTGCATTGAATTGGCTATTTGCACTCCCCGCTGTATTCACTGTGAGCATGACGCCTTTGACTCGCTCACCCTCGGCCATTAAAACGACAAAACTGTAGATCGATACCTATGGACGTCGCAATCTCCTGCTATTCACATTCCCATGCATGGCGATGTGTTTGCTTATCACCGGATTCTCCTTCTGGGATGGGTTTGAGAAGGGTCGTGTTGCCGGAGTCTCTATCGGGATATGTAAATATCATATTTGGCAATTCTTGTTCTTCTTAACACCTGCGTTTCAGACCTTTTCGCGATCTTTTATTCACCGGGAGAAGGACCTGTTCCATTTACCTATTCCGCCGAAGCCTTCCCGCTTTATATCCGTGACATCGGCATGTCGTTTGCCACTGCGACGACCTGGTTCTGGAATTTCGTACTTTCCATTACATATCCATCACTCTCGCTTGCCTTCAAACCACAAGGCGCGTTTGGGTGGTATGCCGCCTGGTGCATGATTCTCTGGGTTCTCATCCTCTTATTTGTCCGGGAGACCAAGGGCAAGACGCTCGAAGAGCTTGATCAAGTCTTTGCGGTGCCTCTGACCGTCCATGCTGCATACGGACTTCGTCAGATCCCGTACGGGATCAAGAAGTTTTTGTTGTTCCAGAACCCAACCCCGGAAGAATTGTATCTCCCCGAGTCGGACAGCGAGGAAAGCAGTGGCATTGACGAGCAGGGGAAGAAGGAGCTTCGAGCTGACTTAGAGAAGGCGTAAAACTATCTTTGAATTACGTGGGCATGTTGCGAGACTTGTTTACGATCTTCTATGTGCTTTTTGCGTGTACGATAACAAGTGTGTGTTTCTATCTATGTTTGACGTGTTTGTTATAATGAGCCAATGGCATGTAGTTTGAGTTTTTGCTGTAGCCACTACTAGCTCACATGCAGTGAGGACCGCTGAGTCCTCACGGAATACAAACGTTGACACAAATAATTTCCAAAGAAGGAACTCACCATCAAGGGAAGCTCCTCAGATGTTACCCAAGGGTCACCAAAGTACTATAGAAATTATCCGCGAGACGTCTTCATAATTTTCCTTCACTCTGTACAATCATGTTGTTTCAACTATATAAAACACTCGGCGAGAAAATCCGACCCTCAGAATATTCTCAAACTCAGCCCACCTTACATACGTATTTCACATCGGTCGTGCGTTTCCACTACGACCCGATCACCGAGTTCGCCCGTCTATTTTATGACGCACCCGGAGCCGCTACCCGTTTCCGGTCATCTGTTTCAGCGGACGTAGTTAGCGGTGACGAGTTCCGTCCAAGTTTACAGACGCTCTCCTCTATTGTGTGTGCCGCCCTGTTTTAACGTACCCCTAAACGTTCACGAATGCAAGGAAACTAACATCCTTGACAGCCATGTATGAGCTGCCCGGCAGGAAACCCGACGGTTCAACAGAACTGCCTCACGGTTTGTGGTGGCGAGGTGAGGACGTCTCGTTCTCAACAAGAGGGGAGAGATTATTTTTTTTTTTTTTGAGCCGTTCGTCCACCCAACGCTTTAGCCTAATGACGTGAAGGGGCCAAGATGGAGAATGGTATCTTGACGATCGTCGATGACGTATCCAAAAAAAAAAAAACGCGGGAGCAACAAGCGCGACGCAGTAAATGTTGACATTTCCATTTCTCGTGAATAGACTCGTCATTTTACCGTACGAGACCGATGGGGTGTGTAGGTTGCAGGAGTATGATTACCGCACAGACCAGGTATTGGAAGAACGAGACCTTGGCATTACTTGGATTTCACGGAATTGGGCGTCTATGGACTTCGACCTTTGGTCCTGTTTCGTGTGCCTCGGACAGCAAATGAATTGGTGGGATGTATATGGACTTCATGCTACAAACAAGGGCGACGTCCTCTGATAGTTTAGCCGTCTTCATGCTTACCTGTTTGAGGAACGGGAACTTTATTGCAGTGGCCTGGGCATTCAAACGAAGGGTCCTCCAAAGGTGCGACAGGTTCGTGCAAAACCACGGTTTGCCAAAAGTTTTATATACAAGCTCGAATGTTTTCAGTCGGTTACAACGCCCGATGGCGAACTTGCACGGTGGTTCGAGTTGGCCAGACGGTGGCCATAGGAACGACTCTCGTGCACAAGCTCTACAGGAAATCCTTGGTGATAGCCTAATGAACACAGATAATGATGTGATGATCTGGACGAGTTTTCGTTGTCTCGAGTTTGGGGACCTCAAAGGGGACAGGTTTGCCATCGAAAAATTGACTGGGCCTCGAAACCCCGGTTTACCGGCGGTCCGTCTGTTCCCGATTTTGATCGGGCGTATGTATGAAGACGTGGGAGTCGTGCACACGAACCTTTGACGTGTCGTTCAAGTTGTGAATGATCGGGTGTGTGCTTTCCTCGTGGTCCGAGGCGGCCTCATCTTGAACCCATTTAGGCGAATTCCATAACGAGTCTCGTCTTCGTAGGCCATCCCAACTCTACCTTATGCATTACGAGTCACGAGTGAAATGCACGTTAATGCTGCTCACTAAACTCTACAGTAAGCTTGCCAGTATGCTGTGAATTTCTCAGATCTCGGCGTGCGAAGTCTATCTGGGTGGGCTCAGCGTGCCTGCCCTGAATTCGACAATCATCATCCCAGAAATTTTCGCGTCTCAGACCTGGCAAGGGCATCCGCAACATTAATATTGTAACAGGCAAGTGGTCAACTTATTCACCTTAGAGCTTCCAGATTTCCAAGGATGAGATTATTACTTGTTCAGTTATCCCTGTCTTAACCACCATGTCGAGACCATCTAGTTCCACACTCTGACAGCACAATTTTTTCTTTCTTTCTCTCTCTCTCGAGTTCCAACTTGTGTGCTCATCATTCCTTGCAGGATCCCATGCCATGTTTGTACACATCGAGAATAGAGAAAGATCTCATCTTGAACTTGTAGTCTGTCGTCATGAATGTAGGTTTTTGATGACACTGTTGTGCCAGTTATTGCTGGAAATGAGAGAACGCCATGTCAGACCCAGCAGTTCAGGCGCTTAGCATTGATTCAAACAGTTGTTGCAATCCGCAGGAGCGTTAGACCCTTGTGCTCTTCCAAACACTCCCTACGCTACGCTACACTTTCCAGCCGAGACACCCGACGCATCCACCGTGAACGCGCCCGAACTCACAGGTCCCAGTGTAATCCCGCCAGACGCTGTCTCTGCAACCCCACTCACAAACACCGTCTTCACATGATCCCCTTTAAGACCCAATGCTTTCCAGCTAACGGTTTGGTTTGCATAGTTGGCATTGGTCGCGAGCACAAGGGTTTGCCTTCCTACCCCCCATGTTGCCACAGAAGCTCCGCCGATAACGTGTGCCGCGCGCACCGACGCGGGATTAAACAAGTACGGGGTGATTTTGTTCAGGTTCAGCGCGAATGCCGACGCAGAGGATTTGATGTCCAGCGTGGTCGGGTCGTTCCATGGAACGACACCCAATGCACCCTGGTTAATCCCCATGATGCTTTGCACGACCCACTCTTCGCCCGTCGGTGCTCTCAACCAGTATCTAATACGAACAAGTCCAAGTCAGCCAAAAAAAAAAAAAGACGCCGAATTGAACAGCACGCCAACGTATAAGCTGCTCCATAGATAGATCACTCACTCGCTACCTCCAAACGCTTGGGGAACGGTCCACACAGCTTTGGTACGCTCCCAACCCATCACTTCCAACCGATTTTTGAAACTCGCCACTCGGTCGTTCACGTTAAAATATGTCCCGATTCCACTGTTCGCAGGGACGTGTTTGGCACCATAATACGTCGAGTTGGGCGGTACGGCTGCTGTATCCCCTGCGGCGATGCTCAAGCAATTGTCGCAACCGCAGTCACCATAATTGGCCGTGCAGACTGTGTTCCATTCGTTGGAATGAGTGACGTTGTTTCCGACCATGTACACGTCTTGCATGACGACGTCCGTGCCGGCTGTGTACGAAGACCAGTAGTAGTCCTGGCAGTTGAGGACTAGACTAACGGGGTGATACCCATCCAGGCCGTAGATCAGATTGTAGGCGATCGTGGTTGCGTTGAGGGGGTCTGACGTGCCATCCGGTTCGTCTGCGGTGTAATAAAGGAGGAGGTTAGGACGGTTTTTGATCATGTTGACTTGTTCGGCGACCGAAGTGGAGTTCATGTAGGTGAAACGCATGTCGTACATGAGGTATAGTCCGACTTCTTGCATCCTGTCGATGACCTGGTTCAACGCGGTCAAGTTGTCGTACGTAGGAATTGGGTGTATCTGCTCTTCGTGTCAACAGTGACGATACTCTTCGCAAGGATGAACGTACGATCGTGAAACTGTGAGCGTACGTGAGCGTCGACATGTAAGAATTGAACGAAATGAACGTTACCCTTGTTCTTTCAGTTCGTTGATCACAGAAAGGTTCGTGGCCAAATATCCATCAAAGTCGGTGTAAAACCCGATGGGAAACACAGGCTCGTAGGTCCCGCCAAGTCCAGTAGCAGGTTTAGCCAACAACGCACCCGTCCGAAGGTCCATCTTGGTCACCGAACTGTTCGTTGGATTCGGTAACAGAGACAGCGCCGTCGTCGCTGAGAAATTTTGTGATGTAGCAGCATACGTTGCTTCGCAGGAGAGGTTGTATGCCGCCTTTTGCGGCGTGATGTCCTTCAGGCTGAAAGGCAACTCGTATGCAGTGGCGTTCAGTAACACGGACCCGGTAGCAAGGGTCCGACCGTCCAAGCTGACTGTCACGTCGAGCATGGCGTCATTGCCACGAAGTTGGATGGGTTTGGCGTTGGCGATCTCGTAGTATACGACAGGGGCGTCGATGAGGATGGCTGCAGGGGACGACACGTCTTCTGCGAGGTAGGGTCGGATGGCGGGTGCACATCGGAGGGCGAGGAGAGGATCTGAAGACCGGGAAGGAAGTGGGAAGTTGCCTCCGGGCGCGACAGCGCTCTGGGAGGACATGTAGTGCTTCCCACACCTAATATCACGACGACGACGGTCAAAGTCATGGAATCCATCTTCGAAGATGAGTCGTACCATGTTTGTGCGAGGGCTCCGGTGAGGAGGTAAGGACTGATAATGCTAGCGAGAATGATTCGGCGCATGGGAATGACCACAGAGGGACACCAGGAAGACTGTCGACAGTAGGCCTTGCGGTAGGCCCAGCAATAAATAGGCCACGTTGGCACCCGAGGAAGGCCATGTGCCGTCTGCTCGCTAGAACAGTATTACGACAAAGGAAGTTCGTATCATGTGGTATAGCGCCAACTTCAAGTTTCAAGCTCCAAGTTAGATCTTAGGAGGTAAACGGTGTGTGACTTGAGAAGGCTCAGTTTGGCCAATTCCATGCCAAGTCTAAACCAAGTTACCTCTTCCAGGTGGACGGTAACCACGGATTAACCCGTCACCATACCTGACACAGGTAACAACCCTGCGTAGGTGGGGTTAGTCTACCTGTTGAGCTGTCACGGAGGTGACGGGACACGTTTCCAGTCTATCGACTAACTTCAATCTGACACAGCGTTCAAGTTGCTGTACGGCTGTCTCAGCGGCTAGTGTCTCGGCGGCGGCTAGAGTGTCACAGAGCCAGCCAGAGACTCTCTCTAGAGCCTTCTGGCATTAGCGCTGTCGCAAAGTGTTTGCTGACGTGCCGATGGGTATTGAAACACTCGTGAGTTCCCCAGTATTGTACGGATAGAGATATATTGTTTTCTCTCTGAGAATACATACAAGTATACAGGATTCGGAAGTTTAGACAGCAGAGGCACTTCGCTGCGCTTCGATGCTCTTCACGTACTGAATGCGGAAGGGGTTGGCATCGGACTCTTGTCCGCGGTTGTGTGCGATCCACTTGGGCTCATCCTGCGTGCGTGGTTGGCTTATCAGTCTCAAAATGTAGACATGGCGGGAGAAGAGTACCAACTTTGAACAACCTCATAGTCCGTACGCGGTTCGTCATGTCGAGGCTAAATCGGTGGTAGATGCCAGCAGGGAGCACCAGGAGGTCACCCGCGCTCGTATGGCAGCGAATCCAAGACTCAGTGGCGTGCTCTAATTCAAAGAGGACAGTCAACTTCACGCCATCGACCCAAGCGTCAAGCAAAAACGCCTACCGCACAAGTCAAAGTAGCCACTGCCCTCGAGGATGTACCTGATTTCCTCGTCTTCGTGCATGTGCCTGGCATTGCATGGCATTTCAGGTTAGGTCTGGGTCATGTTGGCGATGCAGCTGTGAAAATTGATGCCTCACTCGTGATAGAATTTCTTGATCTTTGACTCAGATTCGTCCCCGAAGGATTCTTTACTGATCACTATGACGTCGTGGTTTTTGTACCCTCTCTTCTTGGCAAATTTTAGTACTTCGTCCTTGTAAGTCCCCGCCTCGTCGGTAGGGATGTGACAATGCAAGACTCCGATGGACCTGAGCACGTCATTCGATGCTTCTCTGCCGGAATCATGTGGGAGACGCTGGTCCCCAGGAATGTCATCCATAAAGTAAGCGCGCATGGTAGTCTGTAGATCGTAAGCGAATGAAAGAATAGTCAGAGACAGTTGGTACTTTGGATTCCCCCTTTTTATACATCAAGGACGGCTGCCGGCTCATCCGTCACATCCCACATTATCTGCCATTGAGAATCTATTTATTACCTAGAGCTCCCACTGGCATGGCTGGTCAGCGGAAAGATTTTGGGCGGCTCAATGTAGGATATCAGGGGTGGAAATGTGGTTTAGCAAGGCGCTCCACTGGTCCAATGGCAGCCAGCGGTTTGGAATATGTAGAAGGCGTGAGCCCAGTCTAATTATTGTTAGGATATGATGGCGACGCAGTCGAACGGGGTTTTCGGGGTCCGAAGAGTGGAAAATCAGTGCACGTGACGAACGTGTCGTCGCGGCGTTTGGCTCTCTTCTCCTTCCACTTCACGATGGCGTCGACGTCGACTCGGAAGCAACCGCTCAAACCAGCCTCCAGCGACGCCAAGAAGCGCAAGTCTACCGACCGCAATGACGCCGACGACAACAACAAACCTCTCGGTCATCAACCCAAACAACCTAAAATCGATGCCTTCTTCACGCCGCGCATCCCGCTGAGTACCACCTGTGGCACCGACAAAACGACATCCGTTGCTAAGCTGAGCGAGGAGCAGCTTGGTGTGCTTAAGCTGGTCGTGGAAGAAAACAAGAGTGTGTTCTTTACGGGTTCTGCAGGTGCGTCTCTGCCAGTCGCAGCTGAACGGATTATAACCGCATCCGACGCGTTGCCTCTTGGCGCGAAAACAGGCACAGGAAAATCATTGTTACTGAGGGCGATCATAGCAGCGTTGAGACGCAAGTATGCCAACAGACCGGATTATATCGCTGTCACTGCAAGCACCGGTATGGCGGCGTCCAACATCGGAGGTGAGTTTGGTGCCATTCTCGAAAGTTTAAAAATGGATGATCGGGTATTCAGGAATGACGGTCCATTCTTGGGGTGCAGTGACGCCCAGCAACAACGACATTGACTCTCAGATAAGATGTATACGGACATGTAGACCTGCACTCCAACGATGGAAGAATGTCAAGGTGATGATTATCGACGAAGGTAAGTTGTGTGCGTGATTATTCGCCTCTATGGCGCTAATCGTGATGGTATTGCAGTGTCTATGCTTGATGGACACATGCTCAACACGCTTGCTGCGTTGGCAGATCGTATTCGGAAGAAGACGGACAGGCCATTTGGAGGCATCCAGGTGCGTATGTATGAGTCGATTGAGTGTCGAAGCTAGCTCATTGCTTTTAGCTCGTGGTTACTGGCGACTTTTTCCAACTGCCACCCGTCTGCAAGGGAGAGGTCTTCTTCGCCTTTGAAAGCGAAGCTTGGAAGTTGTGCATAGCACATACCATCACGCTGAGTAGAGTATTCCGTCAAAAAGATGGTCGTAAGTATTGTCATCTGGCCAATGCATGCCTTGGACTCGTAAATTGTCTAGATTTTGTATCCCTTTTGAACGAGATACGACACGGAACAATTTCTGCGGATTCATGCAGAATATTCAAGTCCCTCTCGAGACCACTTCCGCCTCCACCACCCTCCATGCCAAATATTTTGCCTACCGAGCTGTTCCCAATGAGGCACGAAGTATCGGGTGCAAATGCTACACGTCTAAGGGCCTTACCACACACTCTTCACACATTTCACTCGCATGATACATTTCCCAATGCCCCAGGTACAACATCAGCCACAACCAAAAAGCCTTGCTCTTCCATTTCCGCTAAACCAAGTTCAACTCATGCACATTACAAACCTTTGAGTGCACCTTCAAGCAACGATAAACGTGAAGGTCTCCTCTCTGGTATACTCGCCGAAAAGATCCTTGAACTCAAGAGAGGTGCCCAAGTGATGCTCGTCAAGAATGTCGACGAAATGCTTGTGAATGGATGTGTGGGCCAGGTAGTTGGTTTTTTTAGGTACCGGGAGGTCATGAATGCGATTCACGGACAAAATGATAGTAAGCGGCCGACAAAGTCCACGGGGTTCGTTCGCAATGTCAAGGTTGGCTCAGACGGTAGCTTGCCCGTTGGCACTAATGGAACAGCCGGGAAAGAGAACGTCGACGGTGGGGAGCCGAAGGCCAAGTGTAACGCAATGCCACAGAAAGAGGAGGCATTCCCTGTCGTGGAATTTTCGACACCCGAGGGAGGGAAAGAGGCAGTATTAGTGATGAGGGAGGAGTTCAGGGTGGAGGATTCCGAAGGCAAAATGATTGCGCGACGGATGCAGGTGTGTTCATATCGACAATATCTGTCGTCACCAGCACCCCATATATCGCCATCCAACAGATACCGCTGATCCTTGCCTGGGCCATGTCAATCCACAAAAGCCAGGGCCAGACCATCCAGCGAGTGAAGGTCGACCTCGGAAGAGTGTTTGAGAAAGGTGAGATAAATCTGTGAGAGGATTTACAGTAAGGCTGTAATACCGAAGGGGATATAGGCCAGAGTTACGTCGCTCTTTCACGGGCGGCATCCTTGGATGGGTTGCAAGTCCTGCGGTTTGACCCCAAGAAGGTGTGCATGTTCCCTCTTTTGTATGGGTTGTCATCAAGTGAGAACGTGTCAGGTCGTGGCACATCCAAAAGTCATTGAATGGAATAAATCGCTTCAGACAACCGGGGTGGAGCCGATGGGTTCAACATCTTCCTGAAAAGTCATCTCGTAGACAGCTCATTTGTTTGGTATGTATTTCGAGCACATGGTGGTGCACTATGCGAGATCCTGTCACTCGCTAACGGTCGTCTTTGTGAACGTATGGAGAATTGGTGCGGGTAAACGTTTACACGCGCCATACAAGATCAACGCTATCTTTTAGCTGGACAAGGATTCAGTTACTAGCAATGGTTTTCAAGTGTTCCACCTGTATGGGTCGTTGTCTGCGGCCTCGCACTTGAAGTGAGGTACCTACTCGAGCTGATCCTGGGGAATGGGTAAATGATACCCGACTAAACAATACGAGCGATAGCGTATCTGATGGGGACAAGCGTGAAACGATGGTAGATGCCAGCTGGAAGGAGTACGAGGTCTCCAGCGTTGACTAGGAATCGGATCCACCTATCTGTGGCGCACTCTATCCATGCATCCCAACAAGTATGGAAACGGTCAGGTGAGAAGCAAGTACAAGGGCTGGAAGCGGCGAAAATGGCTTACCATGAACATCAAGGTAGCCACCTCCCTCGAGGACATACCTGATCTCGTCTTCGTGCATATGCCTGTAGGACATCATATTCAACGGGCTTGGCATGTGTGACCAGAAGTGAAACACACTGCGAATGAAATACCCTTGTACAGATCGCCAAGAGTTTCTTTAGTGACAGACATGACTTCTATGGTCTTGTAATCGCACTCGCGGGCTATGGTGTCGCACTGTCGACTTTGGCGTAGTCGCTTGCCGTGGAATTTGGAATGGGGACGTACCAGAGGACGACACCGATAGAAGCGAGGGCGGCATTACCGAGTCATGGGGGAAACTTTCGTCTCTAGGAAGCTCGCCAAAGCAGTAGGCACGCGTGTTCGATTGTGAGGACGTGTGAGTCGATGGCTTGACTGACTCAAATTTGAGTGCTTTATAGACATATTGTGCGCCCCTTATTACATCTTGGTGCTGTTACGTTTGGTTCTACTTCTTCCACTGAGCAGTTGGAGCAGCACATTGCTTCCTAGTTTGAACGCTGGGGCCTGGACGTTCCCCTTCACGCATAGCGACGATCAATTCCTTTATCGGGAAGTTGATTTCCTAATCTGGGAAGTAGACAGTCTCGTTATCCGTCTATTAAGTATATATATTATTCATCTGCACATTGGCAGGGAGAGATTTGGTATCATCGAGCTGTCCGACGTGATGGCAGGAACGTCAGCCTTCCCGAAATAAAGTTGGGTGGGGTGACGTGATAATGTAACAGGTCATAGTACATCCGAAAATTATCATCATCTCAAACGTTTACACAGCATACAACATTAATGCGATCTAACTCGACAGCGGCTCAGTTTACAGCAATGCTCTTCAGGTATTCTACCCTGTATGGGTTGATGTCCGTGGCTTTGCTCCTGTTGTAAGGCGTCCACTTGGGCTCGTCCTTCGGAGATAAGGTGAGCACGAGATAAATTGAGTGTTATACCCATGGAAGCTTGCCTTGAACAGCCTCATCGCCTTGATCATATTCTTCTCGTCGAGTGTGAAACGGTGGTAGATTCCAGCGGGGAGCACCAAGAGGTCACCGGCATTGACTGCGCATCGGACCCACTTATCGGTGGGGCACTCTATCGGGAACGGACCAGGTAAGAAGGGAGTGTATGAGCTGACGGTGGCAAACGGGACTTACCACGAACATCAAAGAAGCCACTGCCCTCGAGGATATACCTGATTTCTTCATCTTCGTGCATATGCCTGTAGAACGTGATCTCTGTGATCAGTATTTGATCTCCCGAGTGCAATGGGCGTAGGGTGAGAAACGCACTCCTCATAGAAGCTTTTGAGCTTTGCTTCGTAGAGATCGCCGAGACCTTCCTTGGTGATGGTAATGACATCCCTGTTTTTATATCCGCGCTGACGAGCGATGGCGTCAATTTCGGGGTA
>JBBPJN010000393.1:0-15102 GCA_038088755.1 Boletus aff. separans
AGTGCAATTTGCTTTGGCAGAAACCACAGGTTACTCGTCCAGGAGCTGCCAACATTCCCCTCAGATGGGAAAGAAGTAAACGAACAAGTACCTATCGATTTCTGCCAGCGTGTCGGATCACAACGGAAGTTCCATTGGAGCCAGATGCGCGTCGTGACTGGTACTAGTCAACATCTTCGACATCTTCGACATCACGGCCACCCCACGTCGACTTGCTGCAGCAACCCGACCTGCCAACCGCGAAAATCCTCAGGGCCTCACTGTCCAAAATCCGACCTTTCCCAATCTTGTCCACGATGCCCGTTACGTCACGTCATGCAGTCCGCTCTGGCACTGTTGGGAACGAACGCGCTACGCATCGGCCATCATGCAGTCTTGGCAGACTAGTATGCAAGTTCAAACGACTCCACCCGTTATGTACATGGATTTTGCATCACCTCACAAAGGTTGGCTCAGTCTGTTTCAGTTGTACCCAGTGCTGTCTCCGAGTCATCATCTCACAGAGCTGACAAACGAAGACGAACGATTAGCGCGTTTCAGGCTTAAGCTTCATTCCTAGTCACTTGTACCTTTCACGCGCAGCTCTCAAACCGACTTCGGAACATCAACCGTTACCACACTGCCAATCGCATGACGTACAGTGACTGCCAGCGAGCAGTGACGTGATACAGGTGAGTCCAACTCCTGACTGGCACATGTGCGCTAAAATGCTAGTTCACTAGGGCTTCGCTTGCATTGAAGGTATCCCGATCAATAGATGAGAATGCATGGTGAAAATGCGTCGCTAGCGGTACAGGCAACAGGGTAGGCGCTGGTTGAAATGGTGATCGTGAAGCGAATCCATCATGCAGGTTGTGACCGCGGCCAAGATCGCCAGGAGAATCCTCATTATCGAAGCAATGAGAGTCAATGGTATTGACAGACAGGGTTATGGAACTGGTCAATCAAACTCAACACAACCCGATACGTAGGTGCCCGCGTTGGCAATCCTCGATGTCTGAATGGCGGGTGGCGAATGGGCGTCAGTCTCCAGGAAACGCAACTCAGCGGTCGAGAGGCATAGTATAATCGGTCAGAATACACAGGATTTTCTGGCCATAGTCATGTTTCAAAGTAGGTCTCTTCCCTTTTATAATCACCGCCGAATAATGCATGTTTCTCACACAATGCATGATTTGTTGGAGGACCCTACCTTGTACCCCCCGTGTTGTGTCGCCCTTATTCACTTCCCAACGAATCCGGTGCAGTCACACGTTTATTTTCGTCATTCGCATGTCCTCGCGTGCGGTGGTGGTGGAGAATAATGCTATCCAATTCTATTACCATTGTGCATGCAACCAATTCCTCAAGCGGGGAACGTGATACGTTCGACCAGTTGGAATGCTGTAGCTCTCTCGCCGACTTTCAACATTATCCCTGTCAGCGATCCTTTGCGTGGCAGAAAAAGAATCCTCGGGCATCCGAGCGCATTCTACGTTACCAGGCAATCGACCATTCAAACATGGATCGGCCCCCGCATTTCCTTGGAAATTTCTCCCGGGAACACGACCGTTGAACCATCCCTGGTGTGGCTTCCTTACCGTTGAATTGGGGATTATTTTATGCGGACACACGGCTCGTCGTGCCATGTCTTTTCGCCCGCCCTGGTTGCGCGCCTCTTGATCCACAAAAACCCGATCCTTCTAATGTCGCGTGTGTCGGGCTCGCTCTTTGGTGGTTTGGTACCCATTCAATCCACTGCCTCCGTGCGCACCCAAATACAGTTCAAGTGATCCGATTATCTTCACACGTGGTACGTCCATTCGGCCATCTCAAAGGTCGTATTTTTCAGGCTTCAAAGCTGGTCACGCGACCACGACCTCTTTTTTTAAAAATCCATTTGCCGCCCTGTTGGGGTACCGTACCATATGTAGGACAAAACAATTACTAGGTACAAGAGGGCCCCTGTGCCACCGCCGCGTTCCTGATCTCGTGAATCCCCCAAGAAGCAGGTCATAGATAGACCCCTCCCTGGTCCCACCGTTCTCGCCGGCTGGTTTTAAGCACGCAGATCTCCGAATCAGCGGCGTCCTGAATGGTAACTGACGTGGAGTGTGGACGGCTGAACACGACCATTTGCGACGTGCCTCGCCCCAGAAATGATCCGAGTCCGGGACCTCAAACACAATTCAAGTTGAAGCCTCACCAATCGGATTCAATGGCTCCCGCACGCGCTTCGTCCTCTCGGACGTCTTATTCCTCAGGCTTCAAGCCAGTCACACGACCATTTGTGATGAGCCGTACCTCAACTCGGGACTCAGTCCTGAACTCGTTTCAAATACGCGAGAAAAGCTGCCGGAACCCCTGCTGTTCGCTTGTCGCGTTGAGGCGGGAAGTACAAGTCATCCCCGCAATTTTGGCTGTTTCCGCCGACTACTTCATACGGATACCTCGTGTTTCTAACACCTTCCCTCATTGGCTGATTGCTCGGAGTGATCCTAAGAAAAACGTCTCACAGCATCACTTTTTTTTCAGTGGGAAACGATCGCTGCACCTTGCTAGAAGTCAGTCAGTGGGGCCTCCCACTCAAAGATCCATGATGAAAGGCCCCGGTTGCCGCTTCCACGGCAAGTCCCGGAAACTTCACGACTACCACGTTTGTATTATCGCTTGTCTAATTGGTTTGAGCTAGTGTCGCATCCCTGCAATTCACAGGCACCTCTCCGGAACCGCGAGCATCAAGGACCTTGGATGGGAACGCCCCAGAGTTTGGGAAGCGAGAAAACGGGCGCATAAACGTTCACAAGGTGAGGTATAGATGTAAATCTAAAGTAGTCCGTCTCCGTCTCGGATGGTATGCACGCGCAGGAATCAACCCCATCTTTTTGTTGTTGTTTCAAGACATCTGAGGTGAGGCCCCTGCACTGCCCTGCAGCGCCGCCGGAGAGCTGCTATGACTTCTAGAATCGCTGAGTCGTACACGATGTCCGGAATGCAGTCGCGTCCGTTCGTCTACATCGCTGCCGTCCTCCGTGCCATCTACCTCCTCCTCGCTCTCCCGGAGTTGTGATAATGGCATGCTGGCAGCACCAGCGTCCTCCTCGAACGCGTTGAACAGCGTGTTGCTTTGTACGCGATAGAGCGAACTCCGGCGACCGTGGCCCGCCGAATGAAGCACGCCGTCGGATCGTAGCTCTGATGTACCACCCCAGCCGTCGAGTGATGGGCGGCCTTGGAGGCTCATCCGTGGGTTCATTAATCCGCTTTCGAGGGCCGAGTGGCCATTCGCTTTTGGAGGGTCAGGTTTTCGTGAGAGATTGAGTAGGTGGACACCGAGGAAGGTCACGGTGAAGCCAGCGAGCAATGTCACCGTATTGGTACTATCGGTGGTGTTGAACCCTTGGAATAAAATGAGGGATGCCACGATCGTTGCCGTGGAAAAGCCCACGTAGTACATCGGGTTAACGCTAAAAGACTGCGAGTGAGGGTCATCAGAGGAGCATGGCTGGAGACATACACGTTAGTGGAGAACGTGTCGAGAGCCTTGTTGAAGTAGTTCATCTGCACCAATATGCAGCCTACTACAACTATGCCGAACACGTATGTACTTGGATGCGTAAATTGATTATTTCCACCCAAGGTGAGTTTGACAGCGACGCCGAATCCTTTGATGGCCATGACAGAGACAGACCCGACCAGAGAACATATAGATATATAGACCAGGGGAGTTGAGCGGCCGTAGCGAGGTACAACGTTGAAAATCATGACCAACGTAAAGATGGAGACGGTAAGGCAGTACAACAGGAAGCCTGCGCCAAATCAGTAGTCTTTCAAAGACGCAAAAGTCGACCTACCTGGCTGTATGGCGTAGTGAAGGATTTCGTCGACTGTTTCGATCTCCTTGTCTGGTGGTGCATGCAAGACGATGATGATGGAACCGATTAAGCACAACGCGCAACCCGTTCGACCGAGATGACCCAATTCTTCATTCAACAGGAATGACGCAAGTACTGCACTGTATGGTGTCAAATTTGAGAGCGGCGCTGAACGGAGTGGACCAACCCAATGAGGACGCTCAATGCACCCAGCGGTGTTACTAGTATTGGTGGGGCAAACGTATAGGCAGCAAAATTTGCAACTGATATGGCATGAGTACTGAAGGATCGTATTCACTGGACACCCACTTTCGCCTAATACCACTGTTCGCAAGCAGAGCGTCGCACCACGTAAGTCTGACTAGAAGCACATTGGGATGGACGTACAAGTCGATATCCCGGCCCACCACGTTGGATTGCGAAGATAGGCATAGTCATCGGAGGCGGAGACATAGGAAGAACTTCGTGCACTGGCATCCGTCAGACCCTGGGAGACGCATGTATTAGCCCTGAAAATCGCGAACCCATGGGACGGGTGAGCGGCTCACCTTCTTTGTAATAATAAAACTTGTTCCGATGGCGATCGAGCTAGAAACAGCGAGAGCCAGCCCGATGTATTTATCTTCCACCATCGACGCCGAGGTGACTGAAGAACGAGGACAAAGCCGAGGACGGACAAGTAACTTGGCCCGTCTAAAAGTTGTGGTCCGCCACGCCAGCTCAGCCGCATTGTACCATGCGCACGTGTCGCAAAGGGTACAAATTTGGGCATTGTCTCTCATCACACATGAGTATGGCTTGCGCTATTGCTCCACCAAGACGGGACGCTGCGTTTTAAAGACACGCAATTTGTTGCCGCGAGTGTTGGGTGAGCGATTGGGGACAAAGGCGCAGTGGGAGCACTGGGCACGATTCGACGCTTCCATCTGCGACATGTACCTCTCTCAGAGCTGCCATCTTATCCCTCGATTCGCCGGGACATGGTTTGGGAACGAGGATTAGGACCTCAGAGATCGCGCCTCAAAGTGTATCCGTCGAGGTAGTGCACATACCCGAGTCAGAGCGGTTGTCCAAGTGCAGTGCTTCAAGCCCAGAGAACCACAGCCTCGCATCAGGAGGATTTGAGTGGCGTCCAAAAACGCGTGTTTGGCTGGTGTTACTTGCCTGTTTTGTACGTGCATTGGGTCGAAGCGTCGACGGGCGCACGTGCAGTTGGCCCAAGCACACAGCAACAAGCTTGCGAGTCTCCCGTTAGCGAACGAACTTTTTCTCCTCCAGACCTTTTCACCCATACTCTAGAACCTCAGCAGGCACGACATGGCCGACAGCAAGGACGATCTCGTGTCGACAACTGACTCCACGCTCGTCCTTGACGAGGACGCACCCGGCACTCCCATGTCCGTTCCAGAGGATTCTGCTGATGCTGGGGAAGGTGGAAAGCTGAAGATGATTGTACAGCTTGTCAAGAAGTGCCTCGGCGTGAAAGACATCGCTGCGATGTGCGTCCTGCGCAGCCATCACTGGCTCAGCCACCGAAGCCATTGACCCCGCTGTTCCATGTAGGCGCTTGTCACTTCCAGCTTCCTTGCTCGAACCATTGCCAAACCTGGAGTACTGGCACTATCTTGATCGCCCTGATCTATTCGCGGCGTACGTCTTGTTTCGGTGTTGCGTGTTATTCGGTTGAAGTGACTCCCGTCGTAGCATCAACGATTCGGATGATGCCTTTGAGCGCATGCTTGCTGCAGTGCGATTTACGTTTACAAAGGACCTCAAGTTCGTTGTAAGTGGCCACTGGCGCCTGATCACACGTGTGTGCTTTGACACTCGCGCATGCAGCATGGTAAAGTCTGCAAGCCATACAACTCAGTTCTTGGAGAGCACTTCCGTGCACATTGGGACGTTCCCCCTGTGCGATACTCTTCTGATCCAAGACAGCCCCCGATATTCGGAACACATACGACGCAAACACCTTCCCCGCAGGCATCCGTTACTGCGTTGCCATCAGAGACCTTGAGTATCAAGAGTGGACGAAGCGAGCGTAGCTCCAAGAGCACCCGAAGTGGTCTCAGTCTCCTTTCCAAGACCAAAAATAGTCCCTCCACCGCCCCTACCTCGCCTCAGCAGATCTCCAATGTTGGCCTTTCCAGTCACATGTCTAGCCTCTCCCTCGGCGCTGCTGGATCAGAGTCCGACTTGCTTCGTGTGGTATACATTACCGAACAAGTATCGCACCATCCACCTGTATCCGCCTACTACGCCACCTGTCCCGCTCGCTCTATTGAGATGCGTGGAATCGACCAGATCTCTGCGAAGATCTCAGGTACAACGCTCCGGGTCACGCCAGGATCGTACAACAAGGGGATTTTTATCAACATCACTGGTGGTCCAGGAGAAGGCGAGCAATACCACATAACGCACCCCGTCGCGAGCGTCAACGGCATTTTGAGAGGAAGCTTCTACATCACAGTCGCTGATTCGACGATTATCACATGTACTGGCAGCAAGGGAGAGGAAAGCTACCGTGCAGTGATAGAGTACAAGGAGGAGGTACGTTGATCGCATGATCGGGGCATGCGTTCCTAATTTAGCTGTGGCCATTGAATTAGTCATGGCTTGGGCGGGCACATTTCCTCATCGAAGGCGTTATTCACACGTACGACGAAAACGCGACGGAACACGAAGAGTGGACAAAGGTCAAACATGTCCCTCAATCTCGTGTCGTCGCCTTTTTCGATGGTTGTTGGCGAAACCACATCCGGTGGAGACGTAATCGTTCGGGTTCCAGTGTCTCTGTGTCGTCGATGGCAGAGTTCCATACGTTGTTAAACCTCGAAAAATTACATATCGTCCCCAAGACCGTGCGTCCCCTCGAGAAGCAACTCCCCAAGGAGAGCCGAAAGTTGTGGGAAAATGTCACTACCAAGCTTCTCAACAAGGAATATGGGGACGCAACCAAGCACAAGCTTACGCTGGAGCAGAAGCAGCGCGACGAAGCGGGCGAACGCAAACGAAAAGGAGAAGTGTGAGTTGCCGGATGCCTAGACCGGACGTCGAACTAGGAGCTTGACACGGCTTTCAGGTTTATACCCGCATACTTTGAGAAAGACATCAGCTCTGGCATACCCACGCTCACAGAGGACGGTCGTAAAGCTGTAGAAGAGGAGCTCCGGGAACGCGCTCCGGACACGGTATAGAGCACCTTAGACCGGTGGAAGTGCGCTTTTCACGACGCTTGATGACCATTTTCATTTTCTTTGCTTCGTGCCGTTTTTCTTGGACGTCCGCCAGCTCTGCGCAGGCCGGATGCTTGAGGCCTTGCTGCTGCTGTTGAATTTAATGCCATTCGGACACCTTTCGATGATATCCCTACACTATCTACAGCCACTAACTCGATGCTTTTCCCGGGACAAGTCTGGTCCGACTTTGAACAAACAAATCGCGATTCCGTCCCTATTTTGATCTCATATCGAACCGAATCTAGTGTGCGTGTGTCGAACCCATGTTGATGTACCACCTTGTTATGAGGTACTGCGGTGCTCCGTCAGCATGGGAAGGCGAAAAGAGAAGAAGAATATGGTCATGAGAGTATGGGGATACGGGTCACGGCTCTCCCTGGCAACAGGACCAATACTTACTCGTCACGATGTTTCTAGGTACCGCAGACGGAATCAAAATCAGGCTAAACCCCACGTCCGTAATCCGTCGGGCCTTGATGGTATACCCTAAAACCATTCCCATTGGGCCACTGTGAGTAAACCCAAACAGACTCGGCGGACATTGACACCAAGTACCTCCGAATCTATTTACCAATCGACAGCGCACTCCACCGACGAAAGCAGTGAGATGGGGCCAGGTTTAACGTTTGCAAATTTCCAAGACTTGTTTGTCGCCATCGATAGGATCATATCATTCGACACATGGCTCTCCTTCACCTCCTAGATCCACATCACTGACCGCAAGGAGACTCGAAAAAGACAGGCGATCTGTCGGACGCCGAGGGTACCCGTGGTTATGCTCCACTTTAATTTGAAATATCAAAACCCAAGAGTTTCGCCTTGAAAGATCTGGGAATCCATGTATGTATTATTGATTCGCCCCCTTTCCCCCTTTACACCCCTGGGTTGGTTATCCCTCTGACGGTAGCGTCTCCTGACGAGGCTGTGTACATGGCCGGAGCTTCAACTTTGAATCGCTTACCAGTTCCAACTTGGGACCTGGTGGAAGCTATATGTCTAAAACAGTCGGTGCCATTCTGGCATCTGTGAGCGAGATGACTGACCGAGCATCCTTGAGAATGCCATCCATCAGGTAACTTCCTGCTGGGCCAAGCCAATCAGTACTCAGAGATCGCACAAGAGCGTCGTCAAAAACATGACCGTTAGGCAGGTGGTTGTCACGGATTTTTTTGACGCCCCCTTCAATGAAGGGAAAAAAAGGGGTGGGGATAATGAGCGAGGGTGGCGTTGGCGTCATCTGTCTCGGATAAATGGATAGAAAGTGGCATGCTGTTTCATATGGTAATGAAACTGCGTCCAGAGGAAATAACTTTTGGTTCAGAAAACGGACGGCACGGCATGTCTTTGAAGGGGAAACTTGACCTCTACGACTTGACTACATAGCAAGCATACTGTTGTGCCGTGTTCGGAGAAGTAAAATAGAAAACCAAAAAGTAATGGCTCAACTGAGGGTCGAACTCAGGACCTTCTGTGTGTAAGACAGAAATCATAACCACTAGACCATTGAACCCGGCACTGTTTGGGCTTACAAGAATATCGTGTCGTCGAAACACTGGTTGGCATGAGACCTAAAAGAAGAGTTGAACGGTCATCATGTTGCAAGCGTGGAATCTGGTGGCTTCTTCGTCTCGATCAAATGCTCGCAGGTAAACCGGCCGACTCTGTCAAATCGTATCTTATCACGTACGCTAGACTGTAGGGTTATCAGCGATCGTTTGTATCATTCGAGTGTCGCATACACAGGTCATCTCGGCTTTTCGGAATTAGTATGAGATCAGTCACCATGTTCATGTGGCGTCACAGACGCGGTTGCTGTGAGGGTTTGCATTTTCTCCCGAGCTTCCATCTTCCCTCCAGGCGCCCGTCATCGCTGTAGCCTCTCTCCGTCATCTAGCGTCTCTCCTAGCTCAGAGGTCCTGAAGCACGGACTACTGCGTCTGGCACGCACTCTGGTAGTCAGTGGTAGATTGTACGGTTACTTTCTTTCCCTCCGTGCAGCGCTGACAGGTGTGTTCACAGGAGACGCCATGACGTTACAGCAGGCCTCGCCAAGGCTGGTTTGCGCCTGGCTATACCTTGCCACGTTGATCGCAGCCACAGAGCCTCCTCAACTACACGAGGCACGTCAGGGACCTATTACCGTCGAACCTCTTACTTCGGCTCCCGGTCCAGTGTCTGTACGAACATCCTCATCGACGTCGACGACTCCCACGCGAACAACGATGTCTCCAACGTCAAGCAGTAAGCCATCTCTGTCCTCGTCTTCAAGCGACTCACCTTTTCCCTCAACGGTGTCAAATACCCCAATGTACTCTTCGTCATCGCCCGGAACCCTAGCATCATCTGGAACTTCTTCGGCCACGCCTCAGCCTTCATCTTCTCCAGGCAGTCTCTATTTTACTGTTCAGAACTTGACAACGTGCACCTCGGGCTTAATTTCGTGGAATTACACCGGGAAAGAGGCGGCGCAATTATTCCTGTCAATTACCAACATTGGTGTGCCCCAATATGGCGAAAAGAACACATTCAATACTACAGTTGACCAGCAGCTGGCGGATACCAACACCTCTGCGCAACCTTGGACGTGGAATCCTGTCAATCTCCCGCAGGGTTGGTACGAGATAGACGGCCTCGTACTTTCCAAGCCGAGCGTTAACAGCAGTTCATCGCCGTTTTTCATTGCGAACGGAACGGATGTCTCCTGCTTAATAGTTACACCGCCGCAAGCTTCATCCACTACATCTCCTAGCGCCACAACCTCTACAGCACCAAATTCAAATGTGAACATCGGTGGTATTGTGGGGGGTGTTGTCGGGGGCATTACCGGTCTTATCTTATTGATGGTCATTGGAATGGTATGCCTGTCACGGAGACGAAAAAGGTCGGCCGTTGGATGTGGTAGAAAAAGGGACCGACAGTGGGGATCTCTCAAATCCAACACCTCCAGCATTCAAACGGGAGGTGGAGACAGTGGGGCGCAATTCGCTGGTAACCATTTCCATGGCCATTCAGAGTCTACGGGAGCTATACTTCAGGATGGTGCGGGCGGGAGTAGGAGGGTGTCTGCAACGACAGTACCTGGCAGTTCCGAGGAGGAGGAGCACATCGTCGTTAACGAAGAGAAGCTTGGCTCCCCTGCCTCATCTGGAATGAGCCCGTTTGACGCTCTGAACACACCCCTTCATCACGACCGTTGTACATCAACGCACTCTACACAAATTCCCACTGCCGTCTCAATCGAAAACTTCCGATCCCGTGTCCCGTCTACACGCACATCCAGTCAAACTCTCGAGCAACAAGCGCAGCGGATCCGATCCTCAATGGAAACCTCCAACCGACGCCGCAGCGTGCGTTTGTCGATACCCGGCTTACCCTCCCCCGCGCTTGCTCACTCGCCCACGCATGCCCAACCGAAAGAAGAGTACCCTCTCACGCCCGTGACGCCCACTCCCGTCAATCGTACTATTTCAGCCGGTGCCGTCTCCATGACCGCACGGCGAACGTCACGAAAACCGGTCCCGCAGTACGATTCCTCGCTACTGCTCGAAGACAAGAACGCGGACTCGGTATCTACGCACACGGCGGGTGCCGAGTCTTCGCAATCACACGGAACGGGAGTGCACGGGACGCCATCGGATTTGGTACACAAGGCGAGTTTTGGGGACGGACGCCCCATGCACTATCTGATCCCGGATATGCCATCACCACAACTGGACTGAGATACAGGATGGTCCCCTTTCTCGCTTTCTGTCTTTGTCTTGCTCGTCTTCTTTTCTTTTCTTCTCTTTCTATCTATTTTCTCTTTAACTTTCCTCTTTCGTATTCGGTTCCGTTTGATACGACTTTTCCCAATTGGGCAAGGAGGGGGGTTTGGGTCGTTCAGTGTGTTGTGCACTATCTCTAGTTCACGGCCTATCATGACGTGCTAGTAGATCCGTAAGTCCAGGAGGGGAAAAAAGGGTCCGCCTCTGGGAATTTGCTCCGGACTCGGTCTACACACAGCACGATGATACACACCCAAACCATGCGTTGATCCACTGATCTTGGCCGTGCATGAATATGGACAATTATTTCTAACCCTGATGTAGCTTATCGACCTCACCTTTTTCTCTTTTGTTCGGAATTTTTTAACAACATCTAGGTAAAACAAGATCCACGTGTTTGTGCCTCGTTTGCTTGTAGTCCTATGTGTTTTTCTCTCTGCCAGATACGCTCACCGGGGTATGTGCATAAGTTTCGTACGCTGCCATAGTGCATGCATGCGTCTCTAACTTGTATGTATGTAGTACGATGCATGCAAAACAACAGCAAATCATGGTGGCACTCGCGCCTTCTCACGACTGTCCGCCATGTTTGTCATCACCTCCACGCTCAACGGGTTGTACGTTTTCAAATTCAACCCTTCAGGAAGGTGCGCCTCGTCGTGCAAGGTTCACTTTTTGGGCTTACCTCTATTTCTGTGCCTGCGAGCAACACAATATATGGATTCGTACCTGGTGATAGGAATCTTGCGGAAAGGAAACCACCGGGTCGATGGATTTAGCCCACGTTGAAAACAAAGGCGAACATCCGACTCGCTCGTCCAACTCTCCTTCGTGTCGGTCTTTCGGTTCACCCACACTGGATTTGAACTGGGCGATGACAGAATGTGCCTTTTTTTTTTTTTTTTTAATTTCTTTCCTAATCTGTGTGCATGTTTTCCGTCGCGCGGTAAACGTGAACAGGGATCTCCAGCAAACTCGACAACGAACGTGTTTTTCGTGCTACCTCTGAAAGAGAGAGAGAGAGAGAGGGAACCACACCAGGACTACGAAAACGTGCGAAAGAGCCAACTTGAAACCGGATTCACTCGAGAGGGTGGTAAGGTTATGGTACGACGACTTGTGAGTAATTTCCTGCATCTGGCTCCCTTTGAAAAGTTTTACGTGCCAGGGTGGTCATCAACCGATTTACGACAAAAACGCAAATATATATATATATATATATGTATATTAGATTCCAACGACCATGTTCTCGTCGCACACCCGCAGCACCAGCAATACAATACGAGACGGAGAGGCGTTGTCTCGGAGACACATTGGCTCCGCGGTGCAAACGGAACTAGAACTCTGTGGCGGAGATGGCCGTTTGAGTCCCTTCTTCCAATGAACGCACACGCGTTCGGATCGAGAAGAAGGTGCGGCTGCGCGGTTGCCTTTGTCCGTCTTCCCGGGTGCCTGCTTCAACAACGGCCCGCGTTATTTGGGGGGTCGACTCACCGACAGCACACAAGGGTGTTGCACACCACGTCGACGGGGTGGATGAAGCAGCACCTGAGTGCCTGACGTGAAAGGCAACGGTGGGTTGACCAGTGCTCGGTGATCATCCACGCTGAGCGTTAACACTTCTCTCTCTCTCTCCCTTGTCACGCCCGAGCGAAGCACGTGGACTATCAAGCACGCGTCGGACGATAACGAAAATCGTCAGACCGGGTTGATGCATTGCCGTGTTAGCATCATTCCGGGTCGGAAGAATGACCAATGTGGCTTGGGTTCCTTGAGTGTTCTGGGCTATGCACTGTCATACAGAGTTTGAGTAGCTGTCCGTAGTGTCACACCTTGGAAGATCATCCCGAACGCGCAGAGTGCCGAAGCGAAGTGGACTGTCGTTGGACATGTCAAATTTCTGTGAGGGATCGTAGATCTCTGTTTTCGCTCGTCTTCTTCCATCCCGTATCCCATACTGCATGACTCATGTCGTGTAGGGACGCTCGCTTGTATGTACGAATCACTTCTTGAAACTTTGGCAACCAATTCAAAGATCATCAAAAGACATCTTCTACTGTGTCGGGGACTGCACCGCTACGGGTAAACGGAGAGTTCCGTTCGTTCCATCGCTGACTGCGCGCTCTCTCAGGAGCACGGATCCCTGAGAGGCAAGACGAGTAGCGGCGTCTCCCGACCGTCCGCCTTTCGCTTCCTTCCTTTTGCACTTTTGGATTGGGAAGGGGATCTGGAAATAAAAAAAAGGATGAATAGTGACGTCTACACTCTAACGCCACGGAGATGCGATGAGTGGTTGGTACAAGACAAATTACACGCGGTAGTATTGATCCTGATCCTAACGGTGAGTAGTAGACGAGAGTTGGAGCCCAGGAAAAGTGACATGGCCAAACGTGATAAGGAGGGAGCGAGTAGAGAATCGAGATTCCGATGCAACAGCAACTGACCCGCTTCTCACGACCACCCATCAGGATTTCGGCGGCGTAAGGGTAAGGGTATCCATGGTGCGCGGGGCTTGGAGTCGGTACTACCATGCTTGCCCGAGTGCGGGTTCGTCAAGCCAACTTTGCGTATCTTGGCGAGTCTGCAGGGCGCAAGTGGACATGAGAAGGGCTGCTCGGAGGTTATAGATAAGGGGCCTCATTACCTCCAGAGACCAGCCCAAGCAACCAGCGCCGCGATAGCAGATGAGGCAACTGACATCGCGGCGAATGCATAAGGCATTTCCTCCATGTGGCTTTGTAACTTTACCAATTTGATATCGAGTCGATTAGCCCGAAACAGAAAGGGTAAGTGAGCAATGGTGGCCACATACGTTCATTCCGAACAACCCAGCAACGAGGGCTCCCGATCCAAGACCCATGGTCCCAATAGAGACCTGATATATTCTAAGTACTGAATTTGTTTTTGTGGAGGAAAAGAGCAAACTTTAAGGTCCAAAGCCAGAAGTGCGTTACGATTTGAGTCTAAAATGAGTTCAACGATTTCCTGGGTGGATTGGACGTTGGCCTTTGAAATGTCGATCAGTTGAGGCTCCGCATCCGCTTTGCGAGGTTTACACACCTCTATATTTTCGGCTTCGTTGACTATTTCCTCCACCTGTTTGGAGAAGAATTCTAGTAACACCTCTAGTTCTTCATGCTCGCGCATATCACGAGGAGTACCATTCTTCTTATCCGTAAGATACATTGCATGCAAGTCCTCGTCTGTACGTAACATGAGAGACTTGGCGTGAGCGATGATCCAGACCAACCCTGTTCTAGAACTTCCTCTAGAGCTTCTCGAACCTAAATGCGATGATGAAGCCAGGAGAGGAGAAACGAACGGGAGACGTACCAAAGTGGCACGATTTTTGAACGCAGCGAGGCGTCTCGAGTAATGAAGGAGTCGTTTGAATTTATCGTGGTTGATATCGTCTTCGAGCTCAGCCAGGAGACCTCCGACGAGATTGCGGATGAAGACCATTTCAGCTTCGAGTGCACTTAGAACGGAGAGAAGGATGGACTCTATCGCTCTGAGGAATGTGAGAACGGATTGGATAACGTTGTAGGTTAGTAGGCTGTTAGCGGACCTGAATTCGTAAGGAGCACTGCTGCCACGGGCCCTGAGGTTGTGCTATGGAGCAGTCAGGCTGCCAAAGGGAACGACCGCCGCGCTAATAACGTACCTCGAGGTGGTATAGAAATACGGAATGAAGCCTCGAGTCATTTGATCCGTAAGTATCGAAGAGGACGACGGTATCGGCCTTGACGAGAGCTCTGATATGCAATATATTGATCTGGTGGAGGTGAGCGAGTGTCTGTATGAAAGAACTGCAGGCGGAGCTGACCAGGATGGCCTCTTTACGGATGAGGATGGTGGGGACCAAGTTTGGTATACGGGAATCTATTTTGCGGAGGTCACGAGGCTGGATCATAAACGTCAGCAGGGATGGCGCATGACGTTGTCGAGTGAATTGTGTCCTGACAGACTTACGTTCAAACGGTGCTCATTGCATAAGTCTGACCTTCTGAACTGTCCGGATATGCTCTTGACTGCACCTGAGGCGATGCGATTACGTCGTGAGCAAGGCCAGGAAACGGTGGCGGATGGGAAAAAAACTCGAGACCTTGTTCGTCTATGATGGTGCCTAGGGGTGGATCACGGCCGTTGGTGGGTGAGGGTGCGGGAGACGGTGGGCCACCTACAGCGAAGCATGAGATCGGAGGGAAGCCTGCTCTTCATCACTTTTTCGAGGATGGCGGCCTT
>JBBPJN010000394.1:0-15098 GCA_038088755.1 Boletus aff. separans
TTATTATTTTCTTACAGAAAACTACTCGGTCGCTAGTAGGACGAGTTGATAGAGTTGAAAATCGAGCCAGGTAAGAATAATACATACCGCTAAATGGGCGCGTTATTTCATTTCTGGAACGGCGTGGTTGCTGTTATTAAGCCGGCCATGGTCATTTCACCACATGAGAAGTAAATGGGATGATGATGACACATCTTGTTTCTGTGACACGAACCCTGATCCTCATGCGGGTGAGGATGGCGCACGCTGCGAGCGTTGTTCACGTAAAGCAAAGCACCGTGAGCGACCGCAATAACGCCGGGCGGCATGGAGTGGCTCGGCGAGTCATGCTGTGCGGAGTGAATGGCCGGTCTCAGGTGGGAGACGCTGTGGAGATGGGGGGCAGTGCAGATCGGAGCGCGCACAGGTGGGTGCAGTGGAACTGAATTGGATTGATCGAGATGGATAAGGGGACCAAAAGTGGGCATGAATGTTCCGATTTGAGGCAGCTTGGACGCAAGGCGAACAGGCAGGTTCCTGATGGGTTCCCAGCCACCAAGTCGAGCTGATGCACAGTGCACAGACCCGTCCGCGAAGAAATGCGGCTGGATGGTGTTGGCGGTCCTGTGAACAGTGTTGATGTCTCGCAGTCGGATGGCACGATCAAGGTCCGATATGGTCATGGCACGCCATCAACGAGCTTGTTTGTGGATGCTTATCCACGTGCCGTAAGCCTACAACACAACCACCATAAGAGTCCCTCTTCGTCTTTAATTCCCCCCCCTTCGCAGAGTTACCTATGTCCCTCCTCCTCCCAAACCATCCCCTCCCATTCAACCCATACAAACGACAACGCCGCACCGCTACCGCTGTCCTCGCCGGTGATTTCGATCTTCGTCCAGCTCGGGATGTCCTCACAAGCCTCCTCAACGGTATCGCGCCCTACAAGGACGTAGAGAAGGACGAGAGTGTGCGGAGGAGCAGGAAGCGGGAGAAAAAGGAGCGCGACAGGGAGAAGAAAAAGAAGGCGGCCGCAAAGGCTCTCGACAAGCAGCCCACCCTCGAGTCCACTACAAGATCCACACCTGCGGTCCCCGTGCCACCAGCACCCACACAGTCCGGCAGCGCCCCTGCCATACAGCCCTCTTCATTTTGGCGTGCCCGTGGAACCAACCATCGTCCCACAATTCACATCGCCACAATGCAACGATCAGTCTCCGTGACGCCTCCCCCTATGGCTTCCTCTCCGAGGTCTACCCCCGGCCCCTCTGACTGGTCAACGACGTCCCGCACATCCTCAAAGCGTCCCCGCACGCCAGAGGACGACACCTACGCCGCAGAACCCGGAGTCGTCACGCCACCGCCTCCGCCAGCGCCACCCCAGAGGAAGAAGCGAGTGGCTGTCAAAAAGGGCTGGAAAGGCTGGGTAGAGGGCTCGCCACCACCGTCCGAGAAGTTGATCAACTTGGATGCTGTACCCATACTGCAAGAGCGGCGCACTCGCAGCGGCAAAAGCTTTGACGCTATCGGGGTCGGCAAGGATAGCTGGGTCTAGGCCTGTAAGTACCATATCCTCTTGATCGCTCGGTAGAAAATACTGGTCTATCCCTAGGTAACCGCAGATCCTATTTGAGTGCTTGCAACTACTCCCATCTCGTCGCTGGGCACTCGTCCCTGCTTCACTGAAAAATAATATTCCCTCCGATTTCAACACCTCTCTCGCTGTTCAGCTGTCCTGCTTACTGTATAACATGCACTGCACCTCGGATCCCCCGCACCCGTCACACCAGCACCCGTATTTCACCCCCCCATTTCGTTTTGGCTTGGTTTCGTAATGTTTCTTTATCAGTGTCACTGTAGGCTGCATTTTTACTTATCGATTGCTGTTGCTACATTCATTCCCGTCTTCACAATGATATCTCCCTAGGCATAGACAGAACGCACGACTGTTTTCTATTGGAATGTTGTGATCTCTTCCCCCTCGCTCTTGATGCATGCCCTGTGAATCGTTTAAATTGGACTAACGCCCACGACCTCGACCTTCCAAGACAATGTACCCCCGTCAGTTGATTAGATTATCTTCAGCGTCACTGTCCTGTGATCTTGTGTGTTCGCATCCCGTCCGAGTGTGTATGTAACAGATGCTGCAACCGAGCGGAGGTAATTAGATAGTTTAGACTTGAAGTGAAACAGGAACAAATAGCAACTTCTCTGATTCGGTATCCATTTTATTGTCTCGTCCAACATTAGATTCCCTCGGCCACTATCTTGCCGCTGTCCGCTTTCCTTTCTGCGACTGGCGCAAAGCGAGGAATTGGTCCTTCAACTCAAATCGGACCTTGCGCGCGCACTCTCGAGTCTCTGAATCGGGTTGGTTTGTCTGCTCCACGTTCCATCATTTTATACATAAACTCATTATCCGCGAATTCCCTTCTCAGGATACCCGCAACGCTGCGTGCTATTTTCTCCTCGACATGCTGTCCTTCATTCCTTTCCCTGCCCTTCCAACTCCGCCGTCATGGTTCCCGGGTCACATGAACCGGTTTACCAAGCAGTTGCCTGCCCTCTTATCCCGTACGGACGTCGTCCTCGAGCTCAGAGATGCCCGCCTGCCCCTCACCAGTATCAACCATAATCTCGAAAGTGAGTATCAAGGGCCTGTTCTTGCACTGTCTTTCTGGACGTTGTCATCTCCACCGTTGAGTCCAAGAAACGGACATTTCAGCAAACCTACAATGATCCTCTCACGCTGCCACGTCTAACATTGGCTAGCACGAGTTAGCTGGCCGCATGATGAAATCTATGTCTTGGGGTCCGAGGTTTTATTCCCAGAAGCCCCCCTAACCTGTCACGTTTTGGGGTGGGTGACTAACCCTCTCTCGGCAGGAGCGATAAGAAAATGGAGAGCGGAACGGAATCGAGGCACTTCCATGATAACGCCAGCGTCGGCTGGCTCCACACCTCCAATGATACCAGGGTATGGAAGCACGATATGCGAGCGGATAGTCGTTCTAAATAAACATGACTTGATCCCTGAATGGGGTGTGGAGGTCCGTACCGTTTGCTCCCGCTAATATCATTCTCGACCTAATATAGTAAAAGCCGTTCCGCAAAGCAATGGCAGCTCGATTTCCGGATCAAGTAGTCCATTTTGCATCGTGCAATAAACCCCGGGACATCAGAACACTGAGCGAGTTGCTCCAAAGTATGTTGCTATCTCAAGTACGCTTTGCGGCATACACTCAGCAGTTGTGAATCATGTCACTTTTTACGTGCGCGTGTAGACGTAGCCAAGACAAATCCACACGCAACAGAAATGAACGTGCTTGTCGTTGGCATGCCTAATGTTGGAAAATCTACTTTGCTAAACTCTCTTCGGAGTTTCGGGATCGTCGGTCGTACGTCGCATCATCCCTATCCTTTTTTTTCTGCGACTTGCCGTTTTTGATTGCATCCTCGTGATTTTTTTTTTCGCAGGGACCGCCAAGGCGTTGCAAACATCTGCACAACCTGGCCATACGCGCACTTTATCCACCCGGTTGAAGATATCAGAAAATCCGTTGATCTACTCCTATGACTCTCCCGGAGTCATGCTTCCCTTTCTTGGCAAGGGGGAACAAGGTGCTGAACGAGGTATTAAGCTTGCATTAATTGGTAGGTCACAACAGCCGCAGAAATCTCAGACAGCGGATTGTAAGAATGTCTATATTACAGCCGGTATTAAGGAGAGCTTGTACGACATAGAAGCTCTCGTCAATTATCTGTTATACAGACTGAACATTTTAGATCCAGTCTGTGAGCACCCCATCTCGCCCGTGTTTACTTTATTTGATTTTTCTCCAGAACTGACGCGGTTTTCTTTACTGACTTACCTTTGCTCAGCGCCCGCATATCTCAAAGTCCTGCCGGAAGGCTCAGTGCCAACAACAGACGTGTATGTCTTCCTCGAACAGTTGGCCGTGCGCCTCGGCATGCGTGTTCGAGGCGGTGACGTGGACACTGCACGGGCCGCCAAATGGTTCGTTGAATGGTGGCGACGCGAAGGCAGCTTGATTTCCGCCTCTGCACCGCTGTCGATTGGGAGGCGTATCCCGCGTGTCTCGCAGGGTAATCCACTCGGCTGTTTAGACCATACGAAACACTCCTCTGTACCGATCCGCCGTGGGTGGGGATTCGACTTTGAATGGACGGTCGACGCTCCGTCGTCCGACTCAGAGGACAAGGAGAACGTGGAGGAAAAGATGGGAGTGTGTATTGCTGCGTACATGAGGATGGCAGAAGTGCAAGAAGAGTTGGGCGGAGATGTGAGTCAGACACAAGAGAAGAAGCGGGCTTGGGAGGAAAAGCTGGCCAAGAGGGCTGCAAAGAACAAGGCGAGGCTATCGCGCAAAAGCGGGTGATAATGGGAACGCACCCGGTGATTCTATTGGTTTAAACGTCTGGGTATGTCGCATGTAATTTTTTTTACGAGATTGTAATGATCTTTTTCCCTTTATCATGATCGACGGAATATGGTCTGTCATGTCAGACTAAGCTAGGGTCGGCCGGGTGGGTGGCGGCTAGTCACTAAGGACATATAACCCCGTGCCAGGGGGACGGTTCATGGATGGAGTCTCCCCTACTGACTCCGCATATTCCCTCGCTCACCTCCGCCGATTTCTCAGCTGATGACATGGTCAAAATCTGACGGCCATTCTTGTCTTTTAAAAATCATATACACAAGCTCTGGACAAATGCTGAGTACCTTGGTGAATCGACCTGACTGGCCAGGCACTTGTAGGAAAGAGGGTTGAAGAGACTGCCAGGTGCCGAGTGATTCAGACGATGGATCCAACTTACCCTTTCTCCCATGTCGAGGGTCACATTAGCATGTCATGTCGTGCGTTTTCCCTCATCTAAGCGATGGATTCCTAACCGACAAACGACGACGTCACGGGTCTGGCTCACACAGCTCATGAACGGAAGAGACGTTGATGGTGACATTGTCTTGTGAATGGACCGCCGATGTGCTGCCCGTGTTTTCATCAAGCTCGCTCCGGTTTTATGGGTGAATGTATTTGCTGTTGCACTAGAAACCCGAACAAATTCCATGCCAGTTATGGTCTCGGCGAATTGCTTGGTCTAAAAAAAACCCCGTGTCATGGAGACTGTATTCACGTGCTGATCAATCTAACTACACCACCCTCGTGGTTTGAAATGACCCATTGGTCCGTGCGTTGCGTCGTGACTCACCAAGCTTAGCTAACGGTTGTCACTCGGACGTCTCCAGCCATTGACCCAGCGCTGCACAGGCCTGACGTCTTTTTTGCTGGTGGGAACCATCGAGGTTGCCTATCCTCATTTCTCTGCTGTCTTTTGCGTTCTTTGGACGGACCCTAGGAGACGATCCTGAGCAGGGATTTAGATGCCAAGCACGCTAGCTCAATTAGCCGACGTCTGAATCTCGGGTTTTTTTGTCGGGTATTCACCAGTGGTCGGCTGACCAAGTCCTTACTTTGCGTTTACTTATTAATAATAATAAAAAACGTTGGCTCTTTGACAACATGACGGTACATTGATTTAAACTCGTCGACAACGGCGCGTGGGGCTCAAAACGGAGCCGACAAATCGTACCGGCCAACCGGCACCCGCGTGCGGGTGGCGTTTGCATGGACGCTGACGCAACAGCGGCCGCCCTCGACGGGCAGCGTTGTTCACGAGCGTCTCGTTTTTGATTTTGGGAGCTTTTGGGTTGGAGCACCTGCACGTTCTCTGGGTTCTGTCGCTTATTAGACGACCGCTACTATATCTGAATAGAAAAGCGCCGTCAACTGCAAAAAAAAAAAAAAAAAAAAAAAAAAAAAAAAAAAAAAAAAAAAAAAAAAAAAACTAACGCTGAGCTTGCATGCATAACACACCCAAAAAAAAGGTCGGGTTTGATTCGACAAAGACTAGCTGATTGACTCGATTGCCAGAAATAAAAAGGTTAGAAAGACTGGCATGCACCGAGCGAGGATGCTGTTAGACGAAAAAGAAAAGAATAAACGGAACCTTGCTGGTAATCGAATCCAGGCCACTTGCAATTCCCTCAGATCTGCCCAAGCAAGCATCGTACCTTGGATTACAAGGCCAGTCAAATAGGGGTAGCACAGCGAGCTTGAGGCAAAAGCAGAGAACTCCGAGTCGAAATGATGTTGCAAGACGTCAGCATGAAGTATTTAGCTATCCGATTTTGATAGGTCTGAAGCAATGGAAGACGTACAGAAGACGCCTATAAATCTCTGCAAACAGAAGTTAAACGCGATATATACTTCTGGAGCAGAAATTGAACGAACGGCGTCATCGGGGTATTGGTACATCACTTTGATTGTGTAGTTGGGTTCGGATGCTCTGGTGTGTCAACATAATCTTTTGGCCCCGCCAAACATTACATCGTGGCGCCATACTGGAGTACACCAGTGGCTGACATTGGAAAGAAGCGAGGGCCGATGTTGGTGGGTTCCCCAGGTCGTTTTGGGTCATTTAGAGCAACGATAGTTGAAAAGGGAACAGAACCGCCTGGTTCTTCCACTTTCACAGCGGGAGTAGGACCGAAGATGTGTACACCATGGTCAGGAGCTGATTTGTGGACACAAGCACGTGGGCTACGATGCTCTCGATATGAGGCTCGTCCAGCTGAATTTCCAGACGAGAAGGAAAGCTAGGAGGAATTCATCGACAATTGTGTACCACTCTGGTGAGGTTCAGACTCGATTATATTGGGATGGGGAGTGGGGGGCATGTGCGGGGATGGTTTTACCTCATGAGTTCCAGGCGACGCTTCCAGTGCAAAGCTGATTGTTCGGTGAAGCGGAGTGGGAGGGTGAGATGGGTAGGCAAGAATATCCGAGCCCGGTATGTGACCGTCATGCTGAGAGTAGACGGTATTGCTGAAACTTTACGGAAGGATGGGGTCGGCCATAGCTTGCGACGTATCGGGATTGATCTCGCTGGGCTTACCGTGAATTGAGTTTGACTAGTGTCTCGCGAATAGCGCCTTGCTGAATACGGGATAAAGTGATCACAGGATGGGCTTCTTACAGTGGCGTAGCGCGAGTCCACCGGAGAAGGTCCTGGCAAGGGAACATTCATGGTGCAGATTATGCCACTATTTACGGTGGTGGAAGAAATAAGTCAGGAGACGTGTTCCAATATCCGACATAATCAAAATTGGATCCCATTCCTCGATAGTGAAGCTTCCCGTCCGTCCGCGAAGCTGACATGCTGACGCTCTGCCTCGATACAGCGACATATTCGCTCGTTCAGCTCGCATCTGAAACCGAACTGCTTCAAAGTCACCGTACACTCTGCAGAATTGAGTACACCTTCCGTTTCCCGAAGTTAATGTAAGTGCCATTAAATCGCCATGAACATCCACACTGCCATAGGCTCCATGCTCCCTCGGTTTTGTTGGAATGGTGGATCGATCAAGTGATGCATCCCAGCAGACATCCGAAAATGGCGAGTATGATGATATTGTACCTGTCTATAGGTCGACGTGAATAGCTTCCGAAACGAGCGTACTCCCAGCAATCGCAACCGATTCTGAAACGACACTTGACAATAGCACGGATTCCGTAGCCTGGGGAATATTAGACGGGTGTCCTGACAACGTGGCAGTAGCTGCCAAAACAGAAGCAAACGTCGACGGCACGGCTGTCGTTGCAACCACGACGCTCGTCAGTGAAGTCCCTGCACCCCTGTCCATCACCACTTCCTTCATCTTTTCCCCTGCAACTCGCCCGCGAGAATCACCGAGACCAGGTAGGAACCTCGTCCACCAAAATGCAATCCTCAGCCCTCTGTCAAGTATCCGCTGAGTTAGTATGAACGATACCACAAGTCCAAAGAAGACGAGGGCTGCGATGATGAGCACGCGATCGAGCCAATCTGTTTGTTCGAGCGCAGTCACTAGCTGTTTCGAGGTGCCAATGAGGAGGTTGAGCGTGTCGTGTGTTTGTGAGGCCGACTGGAGGTTGGTCGTGGAGGTCTCTGTTGGAAGTGGTGTCGGTTGAGGCAGGCGATGGAGAAATACACGCACCTAGGAGTTGGCTAGATAGAACACTTTGTTCGAGCTCTTTTTGCATGAGGCCGATTGTCCGTTGTAGAGCCTCCGTGACATTGTTGTTGGCCTTCATAAGTACGTCCTCGCTAAAGTACAAAAACCATTGTCATTGTTAGTCCCGAAGCTACCACGAGCTTCGAAGATACGAACGTGACTTTCTCATTGGAAGGCGTCACCTGATCTCGAATGGAAGGCGAACGAAGGAGTTCTTCGCGTCGCAATCGATTCTGCGCATCTATTGCACGCTTCGAGGCGAGCGCGGCTGCCCGGGAGTCTTTGCGTAGCCTGCAAGAATGAGAATAGGAAGCAGTTCTATGGTCGTGAACATACCCATCGAGCACCTTCAGATGTTCCTCTACCTTTTCTCTGAGCGCCGTGCGCGCCATGTCGCTCCGCTGGTCATCTACGAGAACATCTAGTTCCTATAGTGACCACCACGCAGCCGAGTATCGACCCAGCCCCAAACGTTAGTTGCCGCTTAATACTTGTCATGTTGCAGAATCCAAACTGCTCACTTCGACCTGTTTCGTCAGCTGTTCAATGTCCTCTCTGACTTCGGCAGCCCACGCTTGTTGTGTGGCAAGTGGTCCGGTACATGCTCGAAACCGCGGGATTTGGAACGTTGAAAGGTCATTTTGACGCCGTTCGACTGCTTCGAGAAGAGCCTGTGCTTCAGCATCGAAGGCGATGGGGATTGGAGCCATGGTTGGAACGAGGTGACAGAATGCCACGTACAAAAACGTGCCGTGTCTTACATAACTGCGTTATGATCGACTACTACGTACGCTATGTCAAATATGTGGCGCTGGGATTTTGAAGCTCGCAACCCTGTCAAAAGCATCAACACTAGGCCGATGTCTACGGCGAATGCTCGTTTCAGTCCGTCCAGAAGGAAAAGAGTGTCCTATATAAGCCCGAGAGCCCTGCACATCTAGTGTGTTCACCCAGAGTCTAGAGATGTGGATTGCCGCTGTTTCCGGCCTCGCACTCGCTAGTGTCGTGGTGCTTGACATCGCACGCCGACGTGTTAAGCCCCGGTCCTCTTACCCATTGCCTCCGGGCCCACGGGGGCTGCCGTTCATTGGCAACGTTATCGCAGTCAACCCAGATGCCCCATGGTTGGTATATGCCGAATGGGCAAAGCAGTACGGTATGTAGTCGCAACGCCTAACTCACTTGTGTTGTTTGCTCAAGTAGACAACGGTAGGGGACCTCGTCTATACCCGGATCTTGGGAACGGACATGATCATCATTAATTCGGAGGCAGTTGCGAAGGAATTGCTCGAAAATCGCTCCAGAAATTATTCCGACCGTCCTTTCCTCGCCACCAAAAGCATGCAAGTTTCCTTTCAATGTGGTGTCATTAGGCTGACTAACGCGACCATCTATGGTAGGTGTGGAAGGGACTTCAGCACCATCTTCATGGAATATGGTGATAGATGGCGTCTACATAGGCGGTTTTTCCACCAGACGTTCCGGAGCGAGGCAATTCATAGGTTCATTCCTTTGCAACATCGCGAAGTATGTCAACTATTGCGAGGGCTCCTCGATAGCCCAGACCGATTCTCCAACCATGTATTCGAGTACGTTTTCGCACTAACCGCTTCGACCGATACTAATACGGATTACCGCTCTCTGTAGGTACACAACATCCATCATCCTGAATAGCATGTATGACTGTGACGCGAAGACCGAGAAAGATGAACTCGTCGGTATTCTTTCGAGGACGCTCAAGATTATTTTACCTCTTCTGCGTCCTGATGTCTCGGTCCTTGTCGGCGCATTCCCAGCGCGTGAGTGAAATATACACTTTGTCTGCATCGTGCATCCGGACTATCGATGGACTTCTAGTTTTGAAGCTCCCGTCTTGGTTCCCTGGCATGTCATTCAAACGGGATGCGGCGATTGCTAAGATGCTCTCTAAGCAATATGTTGAGAAGCCATTTCAGTATTCTTTACAGAGATGGGTAAGAAAATGTTTGTGAACTTTTAACATAACATCATTGTTGTGCAAGTCTGCAGGCAGCTCTGCTCCATGTATGGTATTCGATGCACTCCGAAACGTGGAAGAGAGGGGTGCCTCATCAGACGTGGGGTGGAGGAAGGACCTCTCAGATGCAGCCGCGACGGGCTTCGTAGGTGAATACCACAGTTTTTCTGACCATGACCTTGTCTCATTCGGAACATTAGCTGCGTCCGAGACGGTTAGTAATCGATTTTTGGCTTCACTGACGGATTCCCATTTTTATTGTTGAGAACAGTCGAACTCTGTCATTTCATTGTTCTTACTCATGATGGCGGTGAACCCTGATGCGCAAAAGAAAGCCCAGGCACAAATCGACTCCGTGGTGGGTGGGAATAGACTGCCCGTGATCGAAGATCGATCATCGTTGCCTTACATCGACGCTATTCTTCGCGAGACACACAGGTACAATCCCATCGTCCCTTTGTGTAAGTGCTGTCACATGCGTTTATTCCTTGGTTGAGTCGTCTACCGATCAGCGATCCCACACGCTGTTGTGGAGGATGACATATATGCTGGATTTCACATCCCGAAAGGTCGGTGAGCCACATTCTACAGAGTTCCCGTGTGTTCACGAGTGTCCGCAGGAGCTATCGTCATCCCCAATCTTTGGTCACTAGCGTCCCTTTCTGCAATCCAATTGATGCTGAACGAACCTATTCTCACTTTGCTAGGTCAATGGCCCACAATGAATCCAAGTACCCAAACCCCTACGAATTTATTCCCGAACGATTCCTCAACGATGATGGCACACTCAAACCTGATGGCATCGAAAATATCGCATTCGGGTTCGGTCGACGCATTTGCGTTGGGAGACATTTTGCGGATATGTCTGTGTGGTCTGCAATCGCCAAGATATTGGCCGTGTTCACAATAGAGAAGGCCAGGGATGGGAATGGGGTAGAAATTCCTATAGAACCGAAATTCTCCAGCGGCCTCACTATGTAAGTAACGCATGCGAGGTGTCCCGTGTTGGATATGTTGCTGATCATGATTACGGGTGTAGACATCCAATCCCGTTCCGGTGCAATATAATACCTAGGATACCCGGGATGGACGCAGAGAAGTTGGAACAGCTGATCGAAGCGAGTACTGCCCCAGAGTAATATTATTGTATGACCCCTCCGTTAGGCACCCGGATAGGTCGTTTCTGTATCTTTGACTGTACAGTAGCGCACGCCTGTAGGCCATGTGCTATCTTCGCCCCACAACGGTTGATGCAGATATCTCGTGCGTTCCTATCAACTAGACGTAGTAAGCGAGGTGTGTAAAGTTCGACTTGCGGCTTTATCGGATAATTTCCTTCATTGTGAAGTGAACCAACCAATCATTAGGTAATCAGACCTTGACTGATCGGCGGTTGTGGCACATTAGCCGACGCTTCGAGCACCACGGTGCTAGTTCTCAAACCATGATGAGTGGCATGAGACTCTCTATGACCTTCCGCTGTCAGATATCTATTCACTTGGGACCCCACAATTTGATCACCCGACTAGCATTGTTCAACGGGCGTTGTCAGGTTTCACTCGGATCACCGGTGAGTGTCGCGGTGCATGGGTATATCCACCACCTGCCGCAACCGTTATTTTGATAGATAAGAACGAGTTCTCTCGCATAATCATGCCCTCCACGTCATACCGGTGATGGCCGTGCGTCAGGATATATGGCGTGTCGGAAGGTCGCAGTCGCACAAGCCAACTGTGATGCCAAACCTTGGTGAGACTAGCGCAGACGCACCGCGGTGCGAGTATATGTTCGAGAGAGGCCGTAGACGTCGGATTGTACGTCAGGCATCAGGTTTGCATTCGACCAGGAACTGACTCGCAGTACATACTGCCCTGTCCCTGCCCGAGCCTCATTCTTAAGTTCATTCTCAGCTCAGATTGGGGGGTACTTATGCACCTACCGTGGGCGTCTGGCACGGAGCGTCGTAAAGACATTCTACGGAGGGACACTTGGGGTATCTAGGATGTCAAGGAAACTGCCTGCGCCGCCAGGGAGGTCAAGTGCTGAGCGCTGATTCCCAGATCTGGTCTGGACGTGGCCCCTGTGTAAAGGTTGTCCCTGTTCTTTCCGCTTTCGTGCCCGTCGAGCCTCCTGCAACCGACACTCGATATTCGGGGGATCCCGGCATGCACGCCAGCAAACAGTTGCTCCAAAATTCAACCTGTCCCACGCACTCATAGCCGCACTCTGCTTCGATGAATGAACTCGATTTCCTTACCCTGCGATATTCACTGCATGGTCGTTTCCATCCCCAATCCCTGGGCCTGAGTATTGAGTCCTGCAGATGCCACTTTACCGCACGGAGCGCTGAAACCGACCTTGCGCGTGGGCCATATTTCGATCCAGTCTTAGTCCCAAACTTGGTCCTAGATATGTCCGATGGTCAGGATATAACTTCAGGGTCGTGACTCCCTGCCATCCCATGCCAAGGAACAAAACCATACACGCACGACCCAAAAACCTAAGAGACAAGCAACAGATCGATTGGCCCAAAGTCGACTTACAAAATACCAGGGTAAAGCCTCCTCCAGAACCTACACGTTGATCCCGATCCATGCTCGTCCCTCCGCTACCACAACCACTCAACACCACCGAATCATCCGACCCACACACACGACCCGTCAACCTCTCACGTGAGACACCACCTCGGTCCAATATACAGCAGTAGGGGGACAATGAGGAAGGGAGGGGGGAAGAGGGGTAAAGGTGAAAAAAAAACGAAGGTCACGTTGGAAGTAGAAGCCGCAATGAAGAGAGTAGCCTATGATATATATAAGAGTGGGTTGGGAACTCATACACACACAATGGTAAGAGGGGTGATGGGATGACCAAAAGCTGTGGCGTACGACCCCGGCAATATTGGAAAAGACTAAGAAAGAGAGAAAAAAGAAAAGGTTTCCCCCCTGAAGAAGTGACGACAGCAATACTTGGACGACGGATGATGACAAGACCGAGAATGGCGAAACGACGTGGTTCAGTTACCGGTGGACTGCAAGTCGGATGACGACCCTCCTCTCCCCTCCACTAACTCCCCAACCTTACGCGGTCCAACGAAGGCCTCATCGGCCAACAGGAGTTCTCCGATATGCGGGTTGATTGGTGTATCCACCACGCGAGGGAGTTTGTGATTGTACAGGTCCATTGTTCTGCCTCCCGTTCTGAATTGGCTGGCTTTGCTGAACAGGAGCCTGCTTCCGTGCTTGCATTTGCGGCTGCTGTGGTAGCTGAGGTTGCGGTTGAGCAAGCGGCTTTTGTGGAGCAGGCATTGACTCTTCTGCCGCAGTGGGAGCGACATACAACCCCATATCAATGTTCTGAGGAATAGGCTGTATCTCTGTCCCAAGCTCTTGCTCGATGCGGTATAGGTTGAATCGGTCCTCGTATGTGACAAGGTTGATGGCGAGACCCAAGTGTCCGAAACGACCCGATCGTCCAATGCGGTGAAGATATGTTTCGGAATTTTTTGGAAAGTCAAAATTGATGACGACGTTCACGGCTTGGATATCAATGCCTCGCGTGAGTAGGTCCGAACAAACGAGGTTCCTGCATACACCATTACGGAAATCGTGGAAAACGCGATTACGATGCGACTGCAGCATTTTCGCGTGCGAATAGAAACAGGAGTAGCCAAGCTCTGTGACCTTCTTGGCCAACAGTTCGACACGATTAGTGGAGTTACAAAAGATGATAGATTGGTTAATTTGAAGCTACGGGGCAGTGAGCGAGACGAACACAGGATAGGAAGCGGACACACCTTGGAGAATAACGTATTTAGGCAATGAACTTTCTGCCGCTCTTCGACGTAAGCATAATATTGCGTGACACCACGCAAGGTGAGTTCCTCCATGAGATTTATCTCGTACGGAGACTTCATGTGTTTATCCTACACGCGCTAGTGAGACAAACCAGAAGAAAAATAGACTGGAAACGCACCTTGAAATCCTTTACAATAAGCGGGAAGGTTGCACTGAAGAGCATGACCTGACGGTCGGCAGGGAGGAAAGAGAGTAATTGCTCCATGACAGGTGTAAATTCGGGGGAGAGAAGCTTGTCCGCTTCATCCATGACAAAAACGGGACACTCGCTGAGATCGGCAACATTTTTGCCAGCCAAGTCGAGAATACGGCCAGGAGTGCCGACAAGCACATGAACCGTCTCTGACAAACGTATGATATCGTCTTTGAGAGTAGTTCCACCAGTAGTCACCATGACTTGGATCCCCATGTGTTTTCCGAGGATTTTACAAACTTGGGAAGTTTGAAGAGCAAGTTCACGAGTAGGGACGAGTAGGAGTGCTTGAACCTTGTTCCTATTGACGTCAATTTGCTGAAGGGAGGGTATGACAAAAGCAGCGGTTTTGCCGGTGCCGTTCTTTGCGCGAGCAAGAATATCACGTTTGGTGAGGGCAATGGGGATGGCTTCTTCTTGTATTGGAGAGGGTTTTTCGAAACCTGCTTCAAAGATGCCCATGAGGAGTTCACGGCGGAGGAACATGTCTTCAAATTCGGTGCCCTTGGTGGCAGTTACGTCTTCTGTTTGGGGCCGTAGGTCTTTTGGTGGTGGGCGGAGGCCATTCTTCCAGGAAGCGTCGTTCTGGTTGGAAGGGCTGCCAAAAGGACAAATGTTGTGAGGAACGGTTGCGAAGAATATAATATATAGACACACGTGTTAGACGATGATGGCCTAGCTACTTGCGACATGTTTGAGGGTTGTTGAGAGGGTACGGTAGCGTCAATACGGGGGCGTCGAGTTATAGCGTGAGCTAGACAAATCGATCGCAAGACGCGTCAGTGGTACAATGATAATACGGTGGCTAGCTCGGTTGTTGTAGATGGCTGTCGCAACGAGTTCAGAGATGGTGTTGGCGACCACAAGGGTGTGTTGGACGGATGTAGCGTGGAGAGTAGATCGAAGTCAGAGTTCAAAGAGAGGGCCGTCGACTTATCGAATTCAAAGGACTCTTTTTCCCACGGCCCATCCCCTCAAAGTAAGTATAGAATGCGATTC
>JBBPJN010000395.1:0-15093 GCA_038088755.1 Boletus aff. separans
AGTGCGAGTGCGAGCGCGAATTCGAATCCGAGAGCGACCGCGACCGCGAACGAGAACCAGAACCAGAACCGAGCGGCGACGCGCCTCTGGACGGCCGGCGAGCGGTGACTAGGCCGCCACGCTTACCCTCTCGATTCTCTCCCTCTCCCTCTTCCTCTTCCTCATTCCCGTGCCTATTCCCTTCCCCGTCTTGGTTCTCGTTCTTGTTCTCGTTCTCTGCGCCTAGGGAACCTTGCTCGCCAGCGCTAGCGACACCGACACCGACACCGACACCGATACCCACGCCTTCCGTTTCCCTCTCATCGTCGGCTGTGGTCACGGCTACGCCCACACCTACTTCTGACGCCTCTACCCCGCCCCGACCCTCTGCCGCACCACCGTCGTCATCCCCAGTCCACGACGGTAAACGATCCAGCGCATGTTTGACAGACACGTGTTCGGGAGACGTCATGACAGCGCGGGACGCATAAGAGAGCGCTTTGAACGGAAGAGTAGATCAGCGGCTTGATAATACGTTTTGACTGCTTGATGCTTGGTTTTGGATGGGTAGATCCTAGTCAGCGACTCGCTGTGCGCGCGGGGGAAGTGGGACGTGTGATTGAGTGTGGACGTTTCGTAAGAAAAAGGGTTGGGAAAGCGATGCCATACACGCGCCGCACAGTCGTGACCCACTCCGAATCCATACACAAGAGTAAAGTAAAATTCAGTTCCGTCAGGGCGATTGCAAACAAACTACATGTACATATGTGCGGTAAATACATACGTGATTTGAGCCTCTGCGTAAAAAGTTGGTAATAGTATCTCATATCGAATCACTCGTATAGCATCCATCCCCCGCCAGTAACAAGAAACACTAGGCAGGCGAAACGTCCTTCTTCTCATGTAAACGTGGTGGTGATGCGACGGGTCGGGCCGTTGGAGACCCCGCAGCTGGATTCATCACGTCGGCCAACTTTCCCCTCGACGGCGGGGTTGGCGAGCGTCGATCAATCGCCATCCGGTCATCCGTGGGGGAAGGAGCAGTCGACGCAGGAGACAACGTCGCGATGGGGGGTAGCGCAATGGGTGCCGATGAGCTGGCATGAGAACCATGACCGGAACCAATCGGGCGTGGGTGAGGGGGAAGCGACATAGAAATAGAAGGCGGACTGGGGGGATACGGATGTCCAGCGTCAGCATGCTGGCGAGACTCGGGAGAGCGAGAGGCGGGTTGCGTCCGGAATGGAATCGGCGAAGGCCGCGAGGAGGGAACGGGTGTGTGTCGACCGGTAGGGGATGGCGGCCCACGCTTGATGGGATCCACACGCGTGCGCTTGTTGTCCAGCTCATCTACACCTGGACTCAATGGACGTTTGAGAGAAGCTCCACCTGGGGGAGAAGGACGACTACCAGATGTCGACACCGACCCACGATGGGAGATCACCGGTCGTGGGGATGCCGCCGTATGCCTGCTACCATTTGATAACGTGGGGGAGTGCATCGGCGCACTATGAGACTGCGACAGCACAACGAGCGCGTCCGCAACACCTTCGTCGTAATCTTCATCCACCACACGTGAAGGTGGGCGGGGTGTGGCAGTAGTCGGAGAAGGCTGTAGAGAACGACTGCCAGAGCCGTTCGAACTTGACGTATCTTGCGCATCTTTTGCAGAAAATGACCCAACTTTGAACGAAGCCGACACGTTCGCAGACTGCTCCTCCTTTGGGCGACGCTGACGCTTCTTGCGTTCCTTCTTCGAAAGGTCCCCTGGAATAGATCCAGACATGCTCTGCGTGTCCGAATCTTTCTCCTTGGTCTGTTTCCTCCTCCGATCCCTCCCATCAGGAGCGGGCGTCGAGTTGGGAGACTCGGACATGCGCATGTTACTAGTGCTACTCGTGTGAAGAGGAACGCGCGGAACACCCTCTGGGGATGTGGCCATCGCCATAGGCGGTTGGCGTTGGTCCGGGACTGCTTCCGTTTGCCTTGGGGTCTCGCGCGCGTCAAATCGCGCAGGATCGTATCGCCAATGCCCGTTCTCCCCCGGCGCCGACGGCCCGGGTGGCGGAGAGCGAGGGTGAGGGGGTCCGCTAGGTGGCTTCGACTCCCAAAACGAACGTGAATGGTGAGCGGCAGGGTGGGCAGAGCGTGGGGATGTCTCCATCGGGCTCGCGCCACGATGGTGAGGCCCAGGAGACCTCGACGGGTAGTATGGTTGCTGCGAATGGTGACCACTGTACTCTGGTCGGCCTCGATCCCAATCACGATGGTGTTCTGGTGGCAGTCCACGACGTTCCCATGGGTCACGTTCACTCTGGCGCAAGGGTTCACGTGGATAAGGAGACCGCGGGGCAGTCGGCGCGGCAGGCCCGATCGGTTGACGACTTGAGGGAGGATAAGATGGGAACCCAGGGCCAGGAGAGCGCGCACGCGGTGGAGGTGGAGGCGAAGCTGAGGTGGAGGGTGCGCGCATGGGGCGGTTGAAGTATTCCTGGCTGTGCCCAGTCGTCGCACGAGCGGCGGAAGCGCGCAACTCCTCAGTTGGAACCTGAGGCTGAGGAACGGGGTGATGGAGCAACAAATTCTGGTGACCAGCTGGGCCACGTGTCGGAGGCTCACGAGGCCCGGAGAAGTCACGATGAGGTGGGCGGTCTACATCCATCGGAGCCAACGGAGTGTGGGAAGGAATATGGCGCGACTCATCGAGAACAACAGGTGGAGGCGGGCCGCCTCTGAAGGGCCCGGGTGAAGACCGGCCCCCAACAGGCGCGGGCGGTGGTGGTAGATGGACGTTATCTCCGTTCGATGGCCCACGAGAATCTGATCTGAACAAAGGACGCGAAGCGCCAGACGCCGATGACGGCTGCAGGAGGAGAGGAGGCCCGGTGAGACCAGGAGGTGGTACGACAGCACTCGCATAAGCCGTGGGGTGCACATCTTGGGGCCCAGGTGCGGCAGGAAGCTGTCCTCCTGTAGCCTGTGCGTTCTTCAACAACTGCAGGCGCTGCGAAATCACATGGTTGCCAGGATCGAGTTCGCTAGCCCGTGCATAGGCATCGATGGCGTCCGAGATCTGATTGTTGCAACTCTCATAGAGGCTTCCAAGATCAAACCAAACCTCGGAGATGTAGGGGTTGATTCTGATGGCACGTGAGTATGCATCCAAAGCATCGCGGAACTGATTGATCTGGAAGTAGAGCACTCCGATGGAGCACCAGAATGTCGGGTTGCGACCATCGCGATAGACCGCCTGTTGATAGGCTTCGTAGGCCTTGTTGTACTTTTGCCCTGCCATGTAGGCACGACCGAGGAGATACCAGCTTTGGGCATCAGACGGGTCTATGGAAAGCGATGAGTGACGTCCATGGCGCGGAAGCAACAACATACCGGCCTCGAGACTCTTGGTGAGGTGTTGGATAGCGAGCTCCTGATTCTGGAAGGAAGAACCGTCTTGGTGGTACAGCCAACCAAGTTGCTGAAGGACTTTGGCATGTCCGGGATTGTCAGCGACGACGCGTTCGTATGCGTCTTTAGCGCGGACATGCTGGATGGAAAAGGGTGTGCATCGCGAACCATGTAAAAAGGAACAGCGGACTTACGTCTTTTTGTTGTTCGTAAACGTGGCCGATCTGGAACCAGATATCGGCGTGGGCGAGGGGACTGGGAGGATTTCGGAGAATGCGATCGAAGCAGGAGAGGGACTCGTCGTATTTGCCTTGCTGTTTGTAGATGATGCCAAGACGGAAGAGAATCTCATTTGCCTTGTCAAAGTCTAGTTCTGCTAAATGAGTACATAAAAGTGCCAGTGCGAACAGGACAAAAGACCAACCTTTGTCCATCTTGAGCACGGACGCAAAGGCCTCCTCGGCATGATCCAAAGAACCGTACCTGTCGTAGAGTATTCCGATGCCGTACCAGAGCTTTGGATCCTCCTGGGGACCGAAACATGTTACGCGCTGACGTGTAATGGGAAAGGGAGATGTACCTTGGGATTTGGTAACAGATAGAGGGCCTGCTGATAGGCCGAGTATGCCTTTTGGAGATCGTCCTGCATGAGGTAGCAGTGACCTAAGGCGGCGATGGAATCAGCATGGTGGTGGCGAGACAATACAGAAGGGTGTTTACCGAGTGCACTCCAGACTTCGCCGTTGTCTTCTTGGAGTTGAAGTACGCGCTGGAAGTATTCGATTGCCTAAACGGGAAAGAGAGTGACATCAGCAAGTGAACACGTGAGGAGCCAGATCGAGATCTCTCGAAAGAGAATAAAAAGATTTGGCAACATGGCGATGTCACGGCGGCCTCTGCGACGGACATCCTCGGGTTTTAAAACGATTGCCTTGCCTACCTTTGGATAGTTTTCCTTTATCCGAGCGATTCCCGCAACCTGGGTCAGCCCTGACAGGGATATCGGATTGTGCCGCAACGCGTTTTCATATGCTGTGATGGCATGTTCGAGATCACCCATCTGCTCAGCAACGCGGCCTGAGAAACAAGTACGCCTTTAGGCGTGGGCATATTCTGGGAGAAAAAAGTTTGGCGTACCAATGAGAAGCCACGTCTGCTCGTTAGCGACGGCGAGTTTATGAATGACGCTTGAGGAAGCAGGCAGCACGCCATTGGGTGGAGGTGCGTTGGGCACGACGACGGGGGAGACGATCTGATTGGCGGGTGGATGTGCGTGGTTGGAGCCACCTGAGAGGGTGGCAGGAGTGGAGGGAAGAGTGGCAGAGCTGCCGTTGAGATGGGGCGGGTGGGCGGGAGTGGGATGGGGAGGGTGGGTGATGAGGGCGTGAGGGTGAGGCTCATGCATGCGGACGTCCCGGTCGGGCTGACGGGGTAGTCGGTGGGACATGGCAGCCGTGAGGAAGGGAGCACACCCAGTTGTGGAAGTGACGGAGGAGGGGAAGGGAAAGCTGTCAAACGCAGGAGGATGGTGATATATATATGAAAAAACGCAGCAGAGAGAGGAGATCAGGGCCCTTCGCACCCCAGTCGCACGATCAAAGACGATCAAGCAGCCAAGTGACGGATCTGAGATCGGTCGCATCTCGCGTTGTCTGATTTGAATATGCACCGATTTAGCATGACATCCTTGTCAAGTCCCTGCTCGCTCTATTTACGGCCACGTTGCCGTTGCCCGTCGCGGCTACTACTTTTTTCAACTGCCACAACATGTCCGCGCGCACATGTGGATTCCCGTGGAAGCTTATCCAATCCTGGATGTGACCGTGAGTTAAAGAGCTTAACGGACAGCCCCTTTTTCCAACACCGCCATGAACTCCCAAATGGTCTCTCCTGTCCACGCCCGACGCCCGTCACCCGTTTCTAGAATCTCTTTGTGGATCATCACAGGAAGTTCGGCTCGCACACCAGTCGTCGCTTCAGTTCCATTGCTACTCGCGGGCACAATGACTCCTCTCAGCCCTGAAGCCAAGGCGTTATGTACACCCATCCCACCGCTCGCTGCGTTCCAATTCCTGCAACGCCATGTCCTAATGCGCTCATTTCGGGCAAACCCTTCGGAACCATTATTATATGGCTGCTGGCAAGTGTGAGATCTCGGAGGCGATAGCTCGCCTCCTGACAATCGAGCGGCTACCGAACTACCGGTTTCAAGCTTCCTTTGATCAAATATCTCAGTCTAGGCCACCGCTTTCCCGCAATTGGAACTTGGATAGGATGAGCTGTTTCCAGGTCCGCTTATTCCACATCGGGTAATTGATCGTGCTAAGTTCAAGTTCAATACCCAGGCACGCGTGTCTTCCTTTCCTGGCTGAATGAAAACCAACGCACCCGATCACGTGAGTCTTTGTCAGAATGTCCCTATCAAAATGCAAACACATACGTGGATTTGATGTATCTGCTAAGCCCACTCTCTGGTCCGTGCCGCATCAATGCTGCGCAACGTGTCAACATCCTCATACTGGGCATTGCCACCCACTGACTATGCAATACGTTGGCGAAAGAATCTTTTTTTCACACTCCGACACACCGAACATGAGTCAAACTTGAAGACTCCATATTGGTGACTAGAGCAAAGCCACGCGGACTTTGTCGACCGCCATCATCCCTGTAGGCGATCACACCATAACGTCCATTTTGATAGAGTATTGCAACATGGCACCCTGTCTTTGTTCTACAAGGAATGGCATCCATTTATTGTTACCCTTGTCGGGATTTATGACTGAGACACCTGTCCAGTTTCATCCTTGCCTAATCATCACTTGTGGAAAGCTCTCACAGACTATCCCGAATACAGCTCACATTCTGATGCCGGTACTCTCGCCAATCCCCGTCGAACCTGCATCGAGCCCTGGACGGGTGGTGCTGTCAACGTTGGTTATGCAATCAAGTAAGCACGCCCCTCATCGCTTCCATTTTTTTTTCGCTCCGAGACGCTTAAATAACAGCCGGGCACTAGTCAGGTCAGGTCAAGCCTAATTGAGACGTGTGTGTTCCAGTTTGAGTCGATACACTTGTCCGTCCGCTTCGTTGCAAGTACAGCGGCCGCCTCAAACCTTGATGGCGCCGTGGCAGGATCGTCAAATGAATGAACAAACACTGTCAGCAGGTATACGGCTGTTCCGCTCCAGCTGGTGCGATGCAAAGTCGCCCGTCACTTCAGATGCACAATGCTTTGCGCCGAGATCCTCTGATCTCTATCAACTATTACCCTTCGCCTAGCATCGGGTGACATCGACAACCCTGCGGGATTAATCATCCCCCATGCGGAGCAACCTCAGCCGCACAGTTGTCGTATTTAGCGCGTTCGCGAAGAGATCGTCAGGATTATCCGGGCCGGTATGCACACCGGAGGATATCGGACATGACAGCATCGCTCGCTAAAATGGTTAGTGATACGCCCTGATATGCCATGTGGAAAACTTCTCTGTAAAGACGGTATGTAACGTTATTCCTTGACGACTCTACCACAGGCCGTTGGACGCTGTGATCGGACGGCGGCTAGTAAAAAAGGAAATTAAGGGGCCCCGCCGTAATTTTCCTGCTGTGCTGATTTGAATGAATAGCAGCATTCCAGTTGTTCAGGATCCTCCTCGCACAAGTCACGAGGGGCGTTGTGGGGGGTCGACGTTTAGGAGGCTCAAAAGGTCGAGGCGTTCGCGTAGCCAATTGGGGTCCACAGCAATCAGGCAGTGATTCTTGTGCTGGCAAACCTGCATCGCGCATCGCGTGGCAACTGTTCGTCGCAGGTCGGAGATGGACGTCCACCAGGTAATGGGGTTACGACGCACCTAGGGAGACTGCACCCGAGCAGAGCAGTGATAATACATATAAATAGTGGACGCGATCTCCGCGGGAAATGTCCATGTCAGTATCCATGGCAGATGCGGCCCACGTTGTGTCAACCAACTTCTTCATCGACGAGGATAGATTATAACGTTATCGCTTCCCTAAACCATGCGATAACTGATTGGACGAGGAATATCAAAAAAGGAACATCATCAGTCGTTCCTGTGTTGTACTAAAACAAAAATAAAATAAAAATTAATTCGAGCCTCGTTGTCGGGTTGGTGATCGAAGTGCTTCGTGCCAGACTCTTCGTTGCAAGTGTCCTCGATAATTGAAACATCCGTCCAACAAGGTACAGCTCGGGGGTAAGGGGATCGTTTATGTCTGCTGCGGAGAGGCGGACAAACGCCCTTGTGTTCTTAGAAGGTCCCAGACGAACTGCTCTATGGAGAAATATTATCACCTGTTCGTCGAGCTAATGATAAATATCGCAAAGAACAACGCGAGCCGAAAAAGAAGCGCTCTCAGGGGAAAAAAAAGACTGAGGACTGCTACGATAGATTGTAGTTACCGTTCAAGGAGATCGATCAACCGGCACCACCTGTCAGGAAACGTGTGCCTCGTCTGGTGGGAACCCGTGAACAATCCAGGAGAATCAAGGCCGCCATGAATGCGTTCCGAGCATGGCCGAAACGGTTTGCTTGAATAGCCGACGAAGTGAGGCCGTGAAGGCAAAGTGGGCAGGGTGGGAAGATCCGTGTTCTGTCGGACAGAAAAGCCAAGGCGCTGAGGGAGAATATCAGGTCCATACTTTATCGATCTCTCATAGCGCTCAAGATCTCCTTCACACCGGTCTTTGGCCCGTTTCATGAACGTTCCAGAAATGGGGGCAACCCTGTTTGTTTGCTCGTATTTGTCTTCCGCATCTCAACGTCGTGCCCCCGTCAGCAAAGCCGCATCGTCGTAATCCGACTGTAATCACCAGCCCTTTCTCATACCATCCATGACCCGTACGTCTCTACTGGACATTGTCGTCAGAATGCATGCACTGATCTTTAATCAGGAGGAAACCAACGCGAGGTGGACCGCGCAAAGGCGGCCAAGAAACAAGCCACGATCAATAAATCCAAGCCGAAGGAAAGCAATACCAATCTCGCCAAACGTAAGGAGGCGTAAGCATAAGAAGATACAGCTATTTCCTTTATTCTCTCTCACTTGGCGGTTTTCCAACAGCGATGCTGAAATCCTACGTGCAAAGCAAAAGGCACGCCTCGTGTTTCTGACCGACACGAACGTGGCGACTGACGTGGTGCTTTTTCCAGAAAAACGATGAGAAAAAGGCTGCCGGGGCTGCAGCACAACCTGCCACGAAAACTAATAAATAGTATCGGCGAGTGGCAGGTCCCTCGAGAGTCTGTCGTATCCCTCTGTTGTCGTTCTACCCCCCTGCTGTATTGGAGGATCATTTGGTGGTAGCTTTTACCCGGACGCACATGTTCTACATCTGGCGCCGAATATCACCTATTGTTTTCAAGCTCAAGTGTGGGTTTGGTAACCTGCCGCGGTTATCGCCGCATCTCACGGAGCGTGGATCGGGACTGCCGAGCACACGGAGTTGGGCCATGCTACTCGATCAGGAGAAAATAAAGTCTTGCCCAGCTCCACGGGAACTTGCGCGCAGAGCGATATGGAAGCTCCCAAGATGCCAGTTTCGGACCGCGAGAGACTATCTGACCAGAAACGTCTGGCTCTGCTCCCGGTGCTTCACATGCATCCAGCATCATATCCCGGGCTTCACGGCGAGCCAGCATTATGGTGCAGCGGAAACTAGCGGGCCCACAGGGTACGGGATCGATGGAGCCCCATAACAACCGAATGGAGGTGTCCACGCTCCGTGGGCACTGACGCGACGGTTCCGCAATTGCAGGGATCGGGTTGCTTTTTGGCTCCTCCATCCCTTCCCCGTACCCTGCCATGCACCCTTCCCATGTCGGAAGACATGAACCAAACATGTCCTTGACATGTCGCGAATGAGGTTGCTGGTGAGCTCGAGCTATATACATATATTGTATGTGTCAAGTGCGGGATATTCGTGACGCCAGCAACCGCTCGTAAAGTTTATGAACGCATGCACGTCCAAGTCACATCGCAGTAGACATCGCACAGGAACTAGTACGATACCTGAAACGCCAGTTGGCAACATCCCAAGTTGCCGCTACGACCCTAACGCCGCGCAGCGAACGTGTTCCTCGGTGAGATCCGCTCTCAACTCCCACCCATTTTCCAACCATCCCAAACCGGATCTCAATTCGGAGCGCATCTCCCTCTGGCAAAGTGAATTGCCCGATCATATCAGATTCGAGGGTTTTGGGACAGACAGCACATCAATTCTCACCGTCATAATGTCCATTCCGGATGACTGTCCGCAGTTCCGGCGCCTCCTGGCAGGGCGGCCCCTTTTTTGAGAGCTGTCCTTGCGCGGCTACATCGCCGTACCTTATCCGAGCCCGCCATGTGGGTCATGACAGCGACAGGGGTTGACAGAGACACTTCATGCTGTGGCCAGCCAAGCCAAGAGCGACGATGACGATGTCATGCCAAACACCCTTTGACAGCCCTTTGGCACGAATCTCGACAATCAACGTGTTTGATTTGACAGTCTCCAGTTGACAACGTATATATTGCGCGAGGCCGGAATACCACACACAGGTGGCGCCCAAACTCAATATAATATAAATGCGCCACTTCATCTCGAATGATGACGTGCGTTTTCGAAACACGCCAAACCAAGTTTCGTCGCCAGCGCGGTCTGATGACAGATAATCGCGCCGCAGAGTCACCGATTCATCAAAGCATATCTATCTCGAAGAATGCCGTCCCGTCGACCACGGAATGACCGCTCGGCTGGACTTGGCCAAGCGGGATGCGTAAACGATGGACGGACCACGGAAGCATGATACGAAAGGCGCAGACCTATCCATTGCTGTAAGTCCCAGGGCAACTTTGCAAGGCAATTTCGTACATCAGGTCCATTCCCCAGTGGGCTAAATGATTTTGATGCGGCTCAAGAAAAGGCATGGTTTATAGACGTCTATGGCTATCCACGTGATCCGAGTGGCTACATGCGCAAGTAGGGCACGTTATTTCACTTTAATCGCCTGTCCGCCTTCCAACCGCCTTCGGCGAGGTGCACCTTCCGGGGAATCATCCATCCATCCCTTCTGACGTATCCCCAAATCGGGGTGCAACGGGAGATAAGGCTGATGAAAGGCTGGAACAGGTGCGACGGGGTACGAACTTTGCGAGGAAGGTGGTTGGTGACGTGACCGGTATAACGAGAGCAACGTGTTGACGAACAGCGTCAGGAAGGAAAGTGACGTCAATGAGAACACCTGTGAGCCGCCGGTCAATTTAGCAGTGAGAACATTCATCCTGGCAAAATACTTACTAGCGTTTTCCAACTGATTGGTTCAACGAACCCATTTACGACTTCGGCAATGAGTTCAGCACCAATACGTGCTCTTCCAACTGTGGTTGGATCGCGATTCATGCAAGTTTCCCAAGCAGCGCATTGATGTGTCATCGCGGGAATTTGGTTAGTCTCACAATAGTTGTTCTTGTATTGAGCGGCGCAAACTCCGATCTCCTGTATGATATCTGATGTTGACCCCAATAAGCAGTGTTCGACCGCAGCTGTTGATATAGAAACGCACCCATGGAATACTCCGAGATTCGATGTCCAACATCCCGTTGAACAGTTAGAATGAATTGAATAAGCAAATACAAAAAGACCAGCACAAGGGCTAGGTTAAAGAAGAATTGGAGATAGCTATGCCCTATGAGATCCGTCAGTGTCACCCGAATATGTACACGAGCTCACCCGAGCAGCACATATGGGGTGTCAGATTGAGGGGCTGGGGCAGACGGCATGTTGAGCGTGTAGTGATTTGACGTATTCTGCGTCAGGGGTCGCTCGACAATTCCGTCGTCTTCACTGTCGTCTTCGCTCGCTTGTTCCAGGCCTTCATCATTCCTCCTAGACCAAGGCAGGGCGCGTGCCTTTTGTCGTAATTTGTACACCCTCCTCAGACCACCCGTCGCCACAGCCCGACCATTCTCTTTTTCACTTTCTTCCGATTTCGGGGGACTCAGGTCAGACATGTCCACATCGCGAGGCTCCGGGGCAGGAGGCTGAGGGAACGCTTTTTGGGGAGAGAAGTTGGGTGGTGGTGCCCACGGATATGGTGGGTCCGTTTGGGGTGGAGGACTCTGGAAAATGAAAGGGACATTGCGGTTTTCGCCAAACATAGGAGTGAAGGGAGATGTGGGGAAGGCCGGGGACCCGGGATTTAGGTCATTGAAGGGGCCTGGAGAGCCTCCGTTTTGGATACGCACACATGCGTGAGGGACATGGAAACGTACGTTTTCTAGGCGCGCTTGACTCGTTAGCGTGTGCAGCCCAGACTGGCTTTGTGCCGCTCGAGGGGCGAGACGTAAACTGAAAGTCCATTGGCGCCTCCCTCGACCTGTGGTGCGCGTCCATCGCGCTGAGAGACAACAGAGCAGCCTGAAAGATATTGACTCAGTGAGCTCACAACAAAAGTCGGTGCGTGGCATACCTCGTATACGTGGTATACAATAGCAGGCAGACGTGTCGTGTAGCGTGTCTCCGAACGACGGCGCGCAAAACAAACTTGTTGCACCTTTACCAGATCACGTGGTCAATGAGCAACTCGCCGTAGTCCATTCTGCCCTGTCTTTCCCTGCCTACGACCCATAATGTTCAGAAGCGCGTGGAAGACGGCCAGCAAGCACTCCCTTCATTGTGCCAGGCAATCGAGTCGCCGTTTTCATCCCCTTGCCACCAGCTGGAACGCGCCGTCAGCGAACCTCGTGCCCATTGTGATTGAGCAGACTGTGAGTGCAAATGGTTGCTGTTGTCACACACAGGATTCCTCATGCGTGGCCTTGCATACTTAGGGTCGTGGTGAGCGATCATATGATATATTTTCTCGACTTCTGCGTGAGCGAGTGATCATGCTATATGGACCCGTGAGGTTAACTCATCTCGATAACCGTGAGCTAATGCTAACCATCGAATAAATGAGACCCTTAGATCAGAGACACGGACTCGGCATTGGTAGTAGCACAACTACTCTTTCTCGAAGCCGAAGAGACGTCAAAACCAATTCACTTCTACATCAACTCGCCAGGCGGAAGTGTGACGGCAGGCTTGGCTATTTATGACACTGTAAACACGAAGACTTGCATCTCGAGGATTTGAATTGACACATTGCAGATGCAGGTTTGTTTCATGAGCCAAGGTTCAGAAGAGAGATGATTCATCCGATTGGTCGCCAGTACGTTTCGTCACCAATACATACATACTGCGTTGGACAGGCGTGTTCCATGGGCTCCTTGCTGCTCGCCGCAGGTCCGTCCCTCAAGCCAAGGGTTCTTAGATCATAATTGAAATGTCACAGGTGAAAAGGGAAAACGTCACTGTCTTCCCAACGCCAGCATTATGATTCATCGTAGGTCCAAGGCTTGGCGCTGCCATTCAATCAGACTCATTCACTGCGTCTAGAACCGTCTGGCGGGGCTTCCGGGCAAGCTTCTGATATAGCCATCCATGCTAGGGAAATTCTTCGTGTCCGCCAACTGCTGACGGGTATTTATCAGCGGCATTGTGCCAAGGAAGGAGAAAGTGTGGCAGATGGGTTGGAACGTTTTGGTGCGATTGCCGTCTGCCTGGATATTGCCTGGAACTAAAGTTTGTTCTCAGAGAAGGCGCTAGAACGCGATTACTTCATGACAGGTAAGGTTCAATTCATACACACACACAGTTTATCGTCACGCTCACGTTGTGTATGAAGCGCGAGAAGCCCTCGAATTCGGTATTGTGGATGGAATTTTGGAAAAAAGGCCAACCTCTGACTCTGGCCCGCCTGTTTCATGACTACCATGAACTGTCATCGCTAGAAGTCAATGACTGTTTCGTGCGCGACGTCGCGCTAGGGCCGATACTATTCCCTGGTAGGCGGCCGTTCATTGCACGCGACACCCAGATTACCTGAGAGAATGAGGGAGCACCCTTGAGAAGTTGTAATCGTAAGCTCCCACGGGTTACCTTGATCTGATGACACGTGTCTAGGACTGCTGTGTGTGCACTCGACGGTTGCAGGGTGTCGGGACGCGAATCTCCGCTTCCAGAATTGAATAACCCACATGCACATGTTTGGTGCATCACTCGCTAGCGCACCAGTATCTCGGGGTCGGATCGACTCAGCGAGGCCCCTCAAACTGCGGGGTTACATTACTGTTTTTTTTTTTCCTTTCTTGGAGAGGGGCGGTCCATTTCATGGATTGACGCGAGGTCCATTTTGCTTACGATATAGCGGCGTCGAACGTGTCCTGACCATGCGTATGAAGCAACTGCGCCGCACACGCCTTTAACACCAAACAATCACCTCGCACACTATCTCGGTACCGCCCTGTGACCCCGGATAATTTGCGAGCACGCAACGCAGCATCGCTGTCAATAGCAAAGGATGGCGGTGTTTCACTGATCTCTATTCCCAGATGGGCTTAGTCAGGGTCCACAGGCCCTTCAAGATCCCGGAATGTTTTGTCGTTCGTGTCAATGATGCGCCTTGCTTCCAGGTGGCACCGTAATCTATATATATATATATATTTTCATTTCGCATGCATGCAGTTCCCATTCATTCCACAGCGTCTATCAGGATCAGGATGCGTACATCGAAGCCATCTATCGCCGATTGCGCGGGAGTGGGAAGGTCAGCTGGCTAGTCGCATTTACGGTGTCGCCGACCTGTCCCCAATCATGCATCATTGCTCTCGTGATCGGCAGCAATGCTCTTTGTTGTGGATGGATGAAAACTCCCGCGCGCGCAACATGATATTGAAGCCAAGGGTGGGAACATGCTTTGTGTTAGTGGTGCTAAACGCAGGAGGGTTATGCACGGCTGCTTCATCAAAGTCGTTTCCCTCATGTTTTTGATGTGTTTCGAGGTTTCCATGCGCTTCAGCGTGCTTCTATTGCTTCGGCGAACCCACCATGGGCTGGCAATCTCAGATCTGCCCGAATAGAAACTCCTTATCAGCCTTTCACTGAAATTCCAACAGAAGCTGTGCGAATGGATGATGGCGCTGCAAGACATGCATCTGACTTATTCATGACCAATCGATCACGACAAATCGCAGCTCCATCACACGGCATATATGGGACCGCGGAACGCGTTCACTGCCGCTTTTCCGCGTTGCTGGGTTTAGAAACACGCTCATCCCTGGGCTTCTCCGATCACGCCAACCATGCGTCACTGTGTCTCGTCTGAGAACGTTGAATGGGGATAGGTGTGTGTGACAGGGAACCCCCCCCTTGGATGGGTAGGGTAGGGTAGGGTAGGGCGGGGGGGGGAGTGTTTCGCCACATCCCGCCTGCCCTCGAGTTTGAATTCTATTTGATTTTCTTTTCTTTTCTTTTGCCTTGTGATTTCCCCCTCATCCCACCGGAATGGGCTTCCCTCGATCGTCCCCGTTTAGCCGTCGGATCAGGCCTCAGGGTTGGAGACCACGTCAGGTGGAGCTATCGCATCGATCTTCGTCTAAGGGCGCTTTTTTGCGTGTGCGCGTGTGTACGTTGGCTTTTTGGAAAAACGACGACGGGCGTAGATAGTGGGGTCGCCGTGGCCGCTTGTTTGATCCAAGGGACGGGGACGTAAGCCGAGCGGCGAGAACCGCAAAACCGCGCAAGATGGAGATCGTCTATACATATCCATATCCATATCCGTATCCATATCCATATCGTGACGACAACAAAACAATGTTGCGGTGTGGCCCGAA
>JBBPJN010000396.1:0-15093 GCA_038088755.1 Boletus aff. separans
CTTCCGTGTGCGCTCCACCACCCCTAGACCTTGGCTATCGGACCCTCTGCACTGCTCACCATCGCGCTGCATACTTGCGTACCTCGTGTTCCTTGGTTCGCGTCACATTTAAAGCCGAGGTTGGTTTAGGTGACGATCGTTGCACCGGAAAGAAATGATAATACATAATAATAATGATAATAATAATAATAATAATAATAAGCAACGGATCCGCTTCTAGCTCGCGTTGTTCCGCTAGCCGGGCAGCCTGGAGGCCCGTCATGAATCCTACAGCTTGGAACGTGTTACCTGCGGTCATATGCCGACTTGCATTGTCTCGAGCAAAGACAATGCAGTTGGAGGCTGACAGAGCACAGCCGTGCACCCACAGTGTATCCAGGATCTGGGGCGTTTTATTGTCCCGCGCCTCTGCTTTACTACGACCGTTGTTCGAATTGTATACCCCCGTACGTAACTACGCTACCACATTGAATGTGCGTTGTTGTCCGGCTCTGCGAGTCGAGGGGGGGTTATTGGGCAACCAGAGCGAGAGCTTCTATAATATCCCGAGTCCGCGCGCACTCCCTAAACTGTCTTTTCCCGACTTCCTACCACAGCCTGGTTGATCTTGATCCACGCTATCCTATTCCATATTCACGGCCTTCCAGAGGAGAATAGAGGAATCTCATCAACACGTTTTTCTTGGCCGTGACAGGAAAGCCGTATCGGTCATTTCTTCCACTACCCAACTCGGACGAGTGGTCTTATACAGCCACCGCGTCAGAGGTAAATACCACCTCTGCGTCCAGCCCTCTCCCCTCCCCTCACACTTGACCATCACCGCTTTCCCATTCGCTATGTATCCCCTATCAGTACTCTCTTCACCTGCACTATCCTCTGCCAGCCGTCTCTCGGATGGGAGCAGTCGACACTCTGATCAAGGTCACCGGACGAAAAGTCAATCCGATTTCGAGATCGAGCGTCCCCACAAGGGCACCACCAGCCCTCCCAAACGGCCATCCTCACGGAGACACAAGTCAGATTACGCAGCCGAGCACGCACTCCGTGGCAGCGTCTCCCGCTTGCTCGCCGCCAAAGCACGACTCTTTACCACATGTGGTCGCATCCCCCTTGACCCCTCCGCGCTCGTCCTCTTCTTCCGTTCAAAGGTGCGACTCCTCCTGCTTTGGCTCGTGTGACGATGCATTGAATTGCAAATGCCACAACAGGGTGGCATCACCCACTCCCTCAATTTCCCTATAGACGTCGATTACGACACGCCGCCTGCGCTGGACGTCTTGATCGCGGCATGTCGACCTCACCAAACGGCAGGGATCAACGTTTACCCCGATCGTGACTCGCTCTTCTACCCACCCAACCTCCCTCTTACTGCCACACTCGAGATCGCGAACCACCCCATCCTCGACGCTGTACGCAACGCGCTCTTCCCCACTTTGCCCGTCGGCCACTACCTCATCACGGTGCGAGATCGCCTGGAGATGGTGCCGAGCGGGTGCCGGATGACCCCGCAACTGCGCACGTCGCGGAATGATGGGCGGGTGGCCACGATTGTGGTTACACTCCCGGTCCAATACCGTGGTGGCGCTCTGGTCGTCCGGGACACCGAAGGAGCCGAAGAAAAATTTTTTGGAGGTGGACAACCCGGAGAGGTCGAATGGACCGCGTTCCTTGCGGAATGCGAGTACGAAGTCGAAACCGTCCAGCAGGGGTGTCGGATGAGCATCTCGTTTGCGGTGCACCTCAAGACGTACGGGCCCTCGGTGGCTCCGCTCATTACGCCGAGCGAACACTTTATGGATTTATTGTCCCCTGTGTTAAGTTTATCGCGAGGGCGAAAGGTGGCGTTCTACCTCACGCAATACTATGGGATAAATCCAGCCGAAGCGATAGCCGAGTCGTTGGTGCCGCATGTACGTCCTTTTCATCTGCGTTCCTTCATCGTGCCTTGCCGCCTCGCCCTGGTTGAGGTGTGTAGCGCGGTGTGGGGTGATCGGCGGAAGAATGCGAGCTGACGACATGCTGTGCGATTACCAGTTGAAAGGGAACGACTCCCTCTTGTACCACGCTTTCAAGGTCTTCAAGCTCGCACCAGAGCTTCATTGGGCAGCAGGGGGGTACATCTGGCCCATCGACCGCACGGTGGAATGTGGCAACGATGCCCCTGACGAATCACCCATGATGCCCTTTGGTGCGCCCTACACCTCGCCCTCGAAACGTAGTGTGGCCGTGCCGGCCCGACCGATGAGCTACTACGGCGACCCCCCTGAAGACGAAGAACTCGACATGATGCGGACGGATTCAGATGTCATTCGATCACGGGTGGAAGAATCAGGTGCTATCCCATTAGCGGAGGCAGAAATTTTCGTCTTGTCGGATTGGGCAGCTGGCCCAGTGACCAAGGAACGGGTATGTTTCGCGTCGGGAGGGGACCTGGAGAAGTTGATAGTGAACGTGTTGATGGTCACCTATGTCCCATGAGAACGCGGTGTCGTTTTTTCGTCGTCTTGCATTTCGGGTCCCAGGTGGACCGTCTCTTCCTCCTCCGCATTTGTCCTAGCATCATGCAATTAGTGATACGTTACCCGACTGTAATGCCTGTACAGAAATCCAAAAACAGATAGAAAATTTTGGACACAAAAAGGATGTGGTAGAGCGGACGCGTGTGCGCGAACCATCGCCTAGAGTCAGGATTCAAACTCCGGTTGAATTTCTTCGGCGCGAATATCACACGTGTGTGTCCTGCCAATGGCCTTTGGAGTTGGACTGGGCTGGAGGCCAGGACTGGATGGCCATCAGGGGTCGGTTGGACTGAACCTCGACGGCCAACCCAGTACTCGCGCCGCTGCTGGCCACTGTGGTCGCCCTTCCGCCACCCGGAGCTCTGGTTTACGGCGTGCGTCCCCTCCCGGTGGAGGGCACGCAATGCGTACAAGCGAATTTACACAATGGAACTGACCAGACCGCAGAGACGTCAACGCGTCTCGTGAGTCGCCACGTAATAGGTATTGTATTGTCATTTATCTCCCCGGGGATGCACGCGTGATCCGCTGATGCATATATCCACGTCATGGATAATGTACCTTTTTTTTTTACAGTGCGCAGAGCTTTACCAAGTGGCACCGGTCCTTCAGACCTCCAATGTCGTCTTTCCAAATGCAACCTCAAGAGGGGAGGATATCGTGTACTCGCAGAGGAAGCGAAAATGAATTAAACACCGGAATCGATCACGAGACAAACGTGTGGGTGGGGGAAGGACTTTTATGTGATCGTACAGCATCGCACGTCGTAAGTTTTTTAGGTTTAGCCTTTGTTCCTCGAGTCAAACATAATGCAAACGTTGACGCGCCGAACAGTGGGAATTATTCCTTGGGTTTAACTGCGCCCCAATGACAGATATGAACGATGTGATCTCTCACCCACCCGACTGTTGGGTCTATTGTCTTATCTCCATATTCGATCCATCTAGGTCAACACGTGTAGCCGATACAATAATGCAGTGGACACATGACGTACTACGCGGCTTGGGGACTTGTGAGCTGAGCACGTAACGAAGCTTGCTGTGTACTCAAAAAGATATCTCCGGTCACCAAGTATAGACCATCGAATCCTCGTACACGAGAGGGACGAGAGGAAGCACCCATGCTGACGGGCGAACACGTCAAACCTGCGAGCGAAGGGCTGCTCCCAAAGCATCCCAAGGCGACACAATGCATGACATCTCTACTTCTTGCAATCGGGGCATAGCAAGAAAGAAGTTGTATGTGCGAACTCGATCAAAGACACACTTGTGACTCGAAAAGATGTAGCGTTTGACGGGCCAATTAAGTAATGACGCGAAAGGGGTTGTGCAAGCATAACCCTCGCACACACATGCCTGGGAAGCCAAGAGGCGAGGGTAGTGGGCATGAAGAGTACATGGAGCAAAGGCAAGGGACGTACGCGAAGAAGTAAGGGACAGTTGGTCCGGGTATGAGAGTACTTCAACCTTTCAAACGGCTCGTTTCCGCGAAGCACCGTAGCGACATCAGCCAGTTCAGGGGACAGAAAGTCGCCGAGAATGAAGTGGATCAGTCTGCCGGACGTCTCGAGGTGGCACACGTACACGCCACAAGTCAAGCTCGACTGCAGTGGTGTGGGGGAAAAACGTACCCGTAAATGTTTACTTAATGTCCCGTCGGTCAGACGAAACTTTCTCGTATCCGCCAGCGGGTGGGCTAAAAGCCGGGTCGACGACGCCAATGTGACCCGTCGGGCCTTCAAGTTTCAGGCCTGGAGATAACCAGTAAGTATATAATTGAGGTCCGAAATGCACGCATGGCTGAATAATTAGCCTCCGCTCACCCCTCCTGCATCATCACCAGTCGCATCAGAGATGAGTCTGGACTCCCCTGAGAGAAGTTCAGGTTCTAGCAACAGGGTCTATACTTGCCTCTTTGATGAATTCATAATGCAACGCAATCCCAACCATCAGCTTCTTTCTGAAGACCATCTCATCAAGCGCGTTCTTAAAGGCCAAAATCCACACTGCCTCAAGGAAGCTTGGGAGCGTTATGTTGCTGAGATGAAAGTCCTCGTTGACAAGCTCAGTGCCAGTGAACCCCTTGCCTTACGTAATCCATCCTTCATAATATATTTTCCACCTTTCGTAGCGAGGCTACTACTATTGATATTATAATATTCCCAATAGACGGCAACTTTCAGGATTTCAGCCTGTACCGCTTCGACCTCTACAATCGTTCAAACCTTCCCAATGACTACAAGATATGTGATGCCCATAATCATACTTTCGTGGTTGGTGACCTCGCTACGACGACTTCGTTCTCCAGAAAGACTCGGCCCACGCGAATCTTAATCATGCCCCTCTCAACGATCTCAAGGGCCTCCTCAACGTTATTCAGGGGCGGTGCAAAGGTTTTTCGCGTGGTCACCACTCGAAGAATGCACAAACGAGAGTAGAAGGCGTGCATTCCATTCTGCCAAAAGTATGGCATGTCCTCGAGCGCTCTCATCTCACTTGGCGCGACGCAGTGATTCAAGTCGACTACCAGCGCATCTTCCTCGAGCTATACGCTATCATGGACCATCACCAATTCATCGAGTCCCCCATGCGCATGCATAACGGGCAAGCCCACAATTCCCCCGCCGATCCTCGCTGGCTTGGCGCATTCACAAGAGCGCCCCTCATGGCTGATCAACTTTTCGCCGCTGGCGTTGTCGTTTGGCTGATTCGTGAGGAGGCGGGAGTACTGCAAGACATTGTTGTAATGGACATCGTGGACGTCAAGGAGCCCACGGACAGCGTCATCCACAATTACTTGGATCAAGTGGGCCAGTTTTCTTGGCCATTCGAGGAACAGCTGGCGATGAGCCTATGCACGCCAGGATCCTGGAAATCACGTACATGGCGAAAAGGCACGGTTAAGCTGTCGTCCAGTCCAACAGTGCTGATCGCAATCAGCGCGTCGATCGCACTGCTCGGGAAGTAAGGGAAAGCTGAAGCCCTTGTAAGCATCCATGGTTTCTGAATAATTTTGACGTTGACGCATCGGGAGTAGATCCTAAAAACAAGCCTGTCGTCCCTCCCGTGAAAAGGGAACTCTGGGATGTTTCCGAAAGTGTTTTCCTCCCCGCTCCGATCCCTTGTGTTTCCGCGCCTCAAATCCAAGGTCAACTCCAAAAAACTGGCCGCGAAAACCAATAGCGCGATCGGTTGGCGCTTCCCGGACCCCGGGATGTTACTGTCCTCTTCACCCGACTTGGCCAGCGGGAAAAAAAAGTTGTCAGTTTGCGCTCAGCCTCGGCCACCCTCCGTCTCCTCGACCAGTAACGGTAGGCGAGTCGGAACATTTGACTCGTATGAACCCCCTGCATCGAACCCGCATTGACCGAGTAATAAAAACCATTTTTGAAATTACTAAAAATTGAAATAATTGAGCCGGTGGTCGCGGGATGAATTCGGGGAATCAATTCAATTTGAACCCATAGTGGCCGAGTTCAAAAAAAATAGTTTTCAAAATTTCACGGAATAAAAAAACTCTAAATAATTATCGGTGGGTTCGGGATACATGCGGGGGATTAATCCGGGTCGAATGGTACAATTCCGACTCGCATACCATTACTGGTCAAGGAGACAGAGGGTGGCCGAGGCTGAGCGCAAACTGACAACTTTTTTCCCGCTGGCCAAGTCGTGTGAAAAAGACAGCAATCGCTGTGCAGAGCGTCGACACCACGCGTCATTACTTTAGCAACTGGTTGCCCGTCGGGATTCAGCACGTCATCGCCTACCCAACATCCTCCCCCCCGACATCGAAACTTTCGCGTGCGTTCCTGCTGTCGACACCGGCCGAGGCCATTTGGGTGAGCAGGTCGAACAGGGAGACGTCGAGGGCGCCGGAATGCGCGGGAATGATGCGGATGGCGTCCAGGGAGTTGGGAGACCAGGTGGCAAGGACGGCGCAACGAGCGGCGCCCACTGCGACTCGAAACGAGTCGAAACGCGATCGCTAGTTGATGACAAACCGGGTCAGTACGGAAAGCGCAAACGCACAATAACGGACGTACCTGAGGCGTCCACACCGCCATCCATTGACCCCAGAAGACCTACTGACCACCCGAACGCACCGCGTCGTGGAGTCGTGGACGACTCAAATCACGACTTACAAGCGTCAGTACCGGTAGAGCGACCTGCCAACTTATATGGCCGCGTCGAGACAGATTCGGGGGAATCGGATTCTCCGGATTCGTTGTATATGGATCAGAGATGATGAGAGGAGCGTTCACAAGGCACGATACGCGAAGACGAACGCGCTAGAGTCGGTCGAGGTCGAGGCGTGCGCTTGGACGCTACATTCCTAATATTATAGTGACTACCGAGTGTTCTACAGTTGCAGCACTTACCCATTAGAACACTGTATCCATAATGATCAATTGAAGCCCTGAGTATATGAATAGTTACCATTGATAGGGCCTCTAAAGTCATATTTAGCCTTGCTTGGCCGCCTGATATGGTGTGGCTCAATTGCATGACAAGAGCTGAACTCTTGGACAGCTGATCATGAAAGCAGTAACATTCCTATTCACATAGAATTTTTTCTATGACATGTTTGACTGTATGCTGAAGTATTCCATCCAACTGATCGAGAAAAACTTTTATTGTTGTGAATAGGGGCAGGACCAAAATCTCGGCGTCACATGTGCTGGTAAATGACTGTATCTGAAGTGGGACTGACCAGGAGGAGATCGAAGGTCCAGAGCGGGCTTACCTAACATGGCAGGATCTACTTGTTGCATACCTGATGCTGAAGTATGGAAGCCCGGACGGTCATGCTCTTTCGGCGCGATGGTTTTAGAACTCCGGACTGTCGGCATGAGGAATAGGGAATCTACTTCCCTTCGTCTTTGTGTGACCCTCGGATACCCAGGCCGCCTCGGCCAATCGAACTTATGGTTATTTGCGCACCAAGTTTGGGTAAAGGTAAGGAATTGTGCGACTTCGTATCCAGGCTCGCCAGGTTTCACAAGTGGTATGGAGTTTCTGTTGTGAATAAACTTTGTAAATTCAGTCTTGGCATTCGGAATCTCTTCACAGAGGTAGGGAGCATCTACTGAGGTCGCTTTGGGTCCTCGGTGGGGACTTGTTGGGTACCGGAATGCAAAACCGGCATCAACAAAATATATCGATGGAATGGCAAATGGCGGGAGTTCAGGAGCATTTTGAATCCTCTTTGTGACAAATCCTCAGCGAGCCGATCTCAGCTGGGATGCTTAGAGGCAATACTGTTCGTCGTCATTTTCTTGTACGGTGAACTTTATACACTTTCTTGCACTCATGTACATATGATTCACTTTGTCAAAACCACACGTCTAAATTTCAAGTGCACTTGATTGCTTGTTCCTTAGTACACTCGTGCTATGTACCCAACTTTGGTATATGAATCTACATCTATGCGATCGGCCGAGGTGGTATCCGAGGGTCACACAAAGACGAAGGGAAGTAGATTCCCTATTCCTCATGCCGACAGTCCGGAGTTCTAAAACCATCATGCCGAAAGAGCATGACCGTCCAGGCTTCCACAGGTATGTGATTATTTGAGTGGCACCGAGACACGCTGGGATTCCATGTGGCGTCAAACAGTAGTCTTAGGAATACCAACGTGAAACATCCAAGGACTCACTCGTCACGTAACAGTCCTTTTAATACGTGAACTAGAATGAGACCTGTGCAACCGATAGTACCCAAGGGATCCGTATGTATAAAATCACGATCCATCATGTTCACGATGGATCCGCCCACGTTGGCATCCCTGAGGCGCGCTGCAAATGTTTACCTGGGCAACCTCAACTGCTTTGACCTTTGGATTGGTCGTAATTCTGTGTATCGGACAGCAATATCAGGAAAAGTATCAATCTTCTTTCCCATTGCCACCAGGGCCTCTTGGGTTACCGTGGATTGGAAATGTAGTTGGAATCAATGCGAGTGCACCATGGTTGACCTACAGGGACTGGGCAAAAACATACGGTAAGTTAACGCATGTCTGACTTACGTTTTCCATTTAACCATCTGTAGGTGACCTTCTTTATTCACGGCTCCTCGGAAAGGATGTTATCATCATCAATTCAGAGAAGATTGCAAGGGACTTGCTCGAGAACCGTTCTAGGAATTATTCAGATCGTCCCTACCTCATCACCCCGGATTTGTGAGTTTTCGTATGGTATCATATCATCCATTTAATCCGTTAAAGGTGTGGAGTAGGCTTCAATTCTGTGAGGCTGCCTTACGGAGAAACATGGCGGCATCACAGGCGGCTTTTCCATCAGACATTCCGAATCGACGCGGTACGCAGATTTCTGCCCCTTCAACACCGCAAGGCATGCCAGCTCCTCCGGCAGTTGCTTGATGCCCCGGAACATTTCGCTGACCATGTGTTCGGGTACGTCATTAAAGTGAACTCATTTGGAGTGATCGGGATGGTTAAACATGGGATTTAGGTACACGGCTTCTGTCGTTTTGAATAGCGTATACGACTATGATCCGCAGTCTCTAGACGATGAAATTGTTGACATGGTATCCAAGGCACTTGAAATCATACTGCGTGCTGTTAGCCCTGAGATGGCAATTGTTGTCACCGCCTTTCCAGCACGTGAGTGATCTACATCCCTGCATCAGTCATAGCATCCTGAAACCTCTCCCAGTATTGAACCTCCCGTCATGGCTGCCTGGGATGTCATTCAAGAGGAGGATGGCAACTGCGAAGGAAATGGCGAAGCAGTACGTCGAGGACCCGTTCACGCACTCTTTACAAAAACTGGTAGGTCACCATGGATTGTCTCATACTTGCATCTCTGACTACATGAAGATGAGCACGAGACCTGTACCGTCGATGGTGCACGATGCACTTCAACATGCCGAGGAGAATGGAGTTCTGCCTGATGAATCGCGGATGAAGAACGTTAAAGAAGCAGCTGCCACCGCTTTCTTAGGTAGGGCTGTGCAGACACTGTGATAGAACATTCATTCATTCATTCGCATTTCCTAGCTGGCTCAGAGACGGTATGTAAAATACATGCTCACTTTGTTTTTTCATCTCCAACGGTGCATGCGGAAAACAGTCGAATTCAGTTCTGATGACGTTCTTCCTCATGATGGTCACGAACCCGGAAGCTCAGAAAACTGCCCAAGCTCAGATCGATGCAGTGGTTGCCAATACAAGGTTGCCAACGATCAACGATCGACCTTTGTTGCCCTATGTGGATGCAATTTTACAGGAAGTACTCAGGTACAGCCCCCCGATCCCTCTGTGTGAGTGACACCCCATTTGTCGGCTCTTGTTATTAATTGCTTGACTCGACAAGCCGTTCCGCATGCTAGTGTAGATGAGGATATTTATACTGGCTTCCGCATTCCGAAGGGTGAGCAGCTTCAAATTCTCTTACGTGGTTAAACACAATTTGACGGACATTGCTAGGTGCTATTGTGATGGTGAACCTTTGGTCAGTAATAAATACCTCTCCCCCTCCCGGACTCTTTATGCTTGCTTTAATAGGTCGATCATGCACGATGAATCCAGGTACCCAGATCCATACGTCTTCCTCCCTGAGCGATTCCTGAATCGCGATGGATCCCTTAAAAACGACTGCGGAGGTATTGTGTTTGGATTTGGTCGACGCATCTGCGTCGGCAGACATTTTGCAGACACATCTGTATGGTCCGTGATTGCCAAAGTCTTGGCTGCGTTCACGATTTTGAAACCTCTGGACGAGAACGGGGTCGAGATTCCTGTGGAACCAAAGTTTTCTGGCGGCTCTGCCCCGTGAGTAATGCATAAATCCTGTCTTACGCTTTCATCTCATGCAAAATATCTATTGTGCGGACAGACATCCCCTTCCGTTCCGATGCAGGATCGTGCCTAGGATGGATGGGATGAACGAGAAGAAGTTGGAGGAAATTATCATGGCTAGTAGTGATTAGGGAAGTTCCACTGTGCTGCCCGTACAACGTGATCGCTATGCTCTAGACTGTGTACTTGTAGTATGGAAGAGTCGAATAGTATATGCCAGCATTCCGTCCGCTTGCAAGTCGTTCGCTTCAGTAGTGTACACAATGCTATTCCCTACGCAGCTCGGTGCTTAACTGAATACACAACATTTTCGCTAGCTTATCTAACATATATTTATCACTGTACTATGTCAATGTCTGCGAAAGTTGAACGAATAAAAAAAACAGTGGTTCTTGAGATCGTTCAGTTAGCTTCATCCGGCGACTCTTAGGTCTGCCCACCGGGGGAAAGTGTTAGCGTCTTACCACTGGCGGATTGGACGAACTACAGCCCAGTGCTCTGCTTCACTGTGACTTGGTCTGGCGACCAGAGCGTCTATGAGGCATAGGTCTGTTGAAAGATTTCGGATCTACCCGTATGAATGTCCATTAGTGGGTCTCAAAATAGCACCCCGGTCTAAGTACTAGAAACCAGCCTGACGCACCGCATGTAAAAATCCCTAATTAAAGATACTTAATTGTTTCACCAAAACCTCAAACCCGAATCTCCGACTGAACGCCTTGGGCAAGTGATCTAGTGATCATTGGCATTTGGGCTACTTATACAATGCACACCATCGACGAAGCTCAGTCGGAGCATGCTGGTGACTGTGGCATGGCACCTGAATTCGAACTTCAATCAGCTCGGTTAAGCCTCGGCTAACTCGCTTAGGTTGTCGGTTAATTTGCTCAGGTGCAGCCCGACAACTTTGAGTACCACTATTTGAGCATCGGGTCCAACTTTGGGAACTACGTCGGGTGTGGTGGCAATTACATTTACCGGTGTCGCGCCACTGACTCAGTCATACTCCAAACACTCTTGGAATGATCCTGCCCTGGCAGTGGACCGCATCGATGAATCCACCCTGAGTCAAGTTACTAAATAACGGATAGGCCGGTCTAGTGAGCCTCTACCTTTGCTGAGGTAGTAGCCTATGTAAGCGGAGGCACGAGGCGACGTAGGGTGTAGCCTGCGCGAGAGCGAGGCAAGGCGCGGCACGGCTTTCTCTCTGCCGCCACCTCCTTCGCTCGTTGTCGCTCGGTCCGTCGTCGAATCTTTTCTTTTCATTGCCCACCCTCCTCTCCCTCTCAGTTTCCGACAGCCGCATGATCTACCCAAGCTCAAGCAACTGCCGGACGCTCGTCACCCGTTCCCCTGGGGAGGCAACGAGCTAAACTGTGAGTGGCCCAACCCGCCCTCACAGCTCACCTCGTTCCATCCACAGATCGGGTCTAGCCTCCGGCTAAAACCCTGCGGGTTTAACTCAAGCGTACTCCAATCACCTCGGACCCACACTGCTCACTCATAGGACAATTCCGTCTCTGTGCATTGTGCAGTAAACTACGTAACACAATCACATCTCTTTGATACGGCGACACGAGCGCGCGAATGCACGCAGATATGCATATCTTTACGTGAGTGGCACCAAGACATAGTTGAGTATCCACAAGTAACCTGAAACATTCAGGATCTCAAGCTTACTCGTCAAGCCGCGGCTCGTCCGATACTTGAACTGAAACATTGCGCGACTAGCGTCTCACGCCTGATTCGGAAGGGATCTGTATATATAAGAAAACGATCCACCATGTTTATGATGGATCCATCCACGTTAGCATCCCTGAGGCGCGCTCCAAATGTCTACCTGGGCAACCTTTACTGCTTTGACCTTTGGATTGGTCGTAATTCTGTGTATCGGACGGCGATATCAGGAAAAGCATCAATCTTCTTTCCCATTGCCACCAGGGCCTCCCGGGTTACCGTGGATTGGAAATGTAATCGGAATCAATGCGAGTGCACCGTGGTTGACCTACAGGGACTGGGCAAAAACATACGGTAAGTTAACGCATGTCTGACTTACGTTTTCCACTTAACCATCTGTAGGTGACCTCCTTTATTCACGACTCCTCGGAAAGGATGTTATTATCATCAATTCGGAGAAGGTTGCAAGGGACTTGCTCGAGAACCGTTCCAGGAACTATTCAGATCGTCCCTACCTCATCACCCCGGATTTGTGAGTTGTCGTTCTGGTGTCATATTATCCAATTGATGCGTTATCTAAGGTGCGGAGTAGGCTTCAATTCTGTAATGCTGCCTTACGGGGAAACATGGCGACACCACAGGCGGCTTTTCCACCAGACATTCCGAAGTGATGCGGTACGCAGATTTCTGCCCCTTCAACACCGCAAGGCATGCCAGCTTCTCCGGAGATTGCTTGATACCCCGGAACAGTTCGCCGATCATGTATTCGAGTACGTCATTAAAGTGAACCCATTTGGAGTGATCGGGCAGCTAAACATGGGATTAGGTACACGACTTCTGTCGTTTTGAACAGTGTATACGACTATGATCCACAGTCTCCAAACGATGAAATTGTTGACATTGTAGCCAAGACACTTGAAATCGTACTGCGTGCTGTTGGCCTCGAGGTGGCGATTGTTGTCTCCGCCTGTCCAGCATGTGAGTGATCTACGTCCCTAGATTAGTGCGTGGCATTTTGAATCCCTCCCAAGTATTGAACCTCCCGTCGTGGCTGCCTGGGATGTCGTTCAAGAGGAGGATGGCAACTGTGAAGGGAATGGCGAAGCAGTACGTCGAGAAGCCGTTCGCACAGTCATTACGGAAATTGGTATGTCACCATGGATTACTTCATACTTGCATCTCTAACTACATGAAGATGAGCACGAGGCCTGTACCGTCGATGGTCCATGATGCGCTTCAACATGCCGAGGAGAATGGAATTCTGCCTGATGAGTCATGGATGAAGAACGTTAAAGAAGCAGCTGCCACTGCTTTCTTAGGTAGGGCTGTTCAGACACTGATAGATCATTCATTCATTCGTCCATGCGCGTTCTTAGCTGGCTCGGAGACGGTGTGTAAAACACATTTTCACATTTTTTTTTCATCCATAACTGTGCATTTGAAAAACAGTCGGATTCAGTTCTGATGACGTTCTTCCTCATGATGGTCACGAATCCGGAAGCTCAGAAAACTGCTCAAGCACAGATCGATGCAGTGGTTGGCAACACAAGATTACCAACAATCAACGATCGGCCCTCGTTGCCCTATGTGGACGCCATTTTACGAGAAGTACTCAGGTACAGCCCCCCGATCCCTCTGTGTGAGCGACACCTCCATTTGTCGGCCCTTGTTATTAACTATTGATTCGATCAGCCGTTCCGCATGCTAGTATAGATGAGGATATTTATGCTGGACTCCGCATTCCGAAGGGTGGGTAGCTTCAAATCCACTTGGGTTTTTAAATACGGTTTAACAGACATCGCCAGGTGCCATTGTGATGGTGAACCTTTGGTCAGTACTAATACCTCTCCTCCTCCCGGGCTCTTTATGCTTGCTTTGATAGGTCGATCATGCACGATGAATCTAGGTACCCAAAGCCATACGCCTTCCTTCCTGAGCGATTCCTGAACGGCGATGGATCCCTCAAACACGACGACTGTGGAGACATCGTGTTTGGATTTGGTCGACGCATCTGCGTCGGCAGATATTTTGCAGACACATCCGTATGGTCTGTGATTGCCAAGGTCTTGGCCACATTCACGATATTGAAACCTCTGAACGAGAACGGAGCCGAGATTCCCGTAGAACCAAAGTTTTCCAGCGGCACTGCCATGTGAGTGATACATAAATCCTGTCTTACGCTTTCATCACACGCAGTATATTTATCGTGCGGACAGACAGCCCTTTCCATTTCGATGCAGGATTGTGCCTAGGGTCGAGGGGATGGACGAGAAGAAGTTGGAGGAACTTATCGTTGCTAGTAGTGATTAGGGCAGTCTCATCGTGCTGCCCCTACAATGGGGTTGCTGTGCTTGTAGACCATTTACTAGTGGTATAGGAGAACTGAATAGTAAATGCCAGCACTCCTCCCGCTGGCAAGTTAATATTATTGTTTCAATGGTGTACACAATACTATCCCTTGACACACCGCTGAACTGATAGAATTTTCGCTAGCCTAGCTAACACATATTTATCTTTGTACTAAATCCACGCCTCCGAAGTTGAACGTATAAAATCAGTATAGCAGCTCTTGAGATCGTCTTTATCTGGCAATTCTTTGGCGTGCCTAGTACTCATTGGGAGGTGTCTTACCAGTGGTTCCCACGCCTTGAAATACTTCACACTATCATGGTAGAAATCTGCATTTACACCGAGCGGAAGAGCTTGAACATGCATCAGGGTATTCGACTTGCTTTCTGGTTACTTCGGGGTATGGGGAAGGAACCACCTCTGCTTCGTTGCAGTTTGATTCGGAGATAGTCTGGTGACCAGAACGTCTATGCGCGTGGCCGTTGATAGAATTTGCGCCTACCCGTATAAATCTTCGCTGACGAATTCTTTAGCATTGCCAGGTTCAAGCTGAGACTCAACTTCGAGTGCGGCGGCCACCACTTTGTCAAATATTGACAGCGTCGTGACTCAGTTATAACCCAGACATCCCTGGAATGATCCTGCTAGTGGATCCCATCGATGAATCCACATTCAAGTTTCTGAATAACGGATAGGCTAGGGTCTACTTTTGCTGAGGTATGTATGGAAG
>JBBPJN010000397.1:0-15088 GCA_038088755.1 Boletus aff. separans
AGCATTCCCGAAAATAGTCATAGATCCGGATTACATATCCGCGACGGGGGGTTCACTCAAAGATTTCCAGCTTACGGGTCTGAATTGGCTCGCATATCTATGGACTAAAGGTGAGAATGGTATCTTGGCCGACGAAATGGGCCTTGGGAAGGTGAAGCGTACTTTTTTTGGTTTAAATATACTGATAGTCTTCTGCAGACCGTCCAAACGGTATCGTTCCTGTCTTATCTTTTCCACGAGATGCACCAATACGGGCCATTTCTTGTCATTGTTCCCCTTTCAACCATTACCGCATGGCAGTCTCAGTTCGCCACATGGGCACCCGACCTCAACGTCATTACCTACATCGGGACCGCGGCTGCCCGTGAGGTCATTCGCACTTACGAGTTCGGCCCGTCGAACAAGCGATTGAAGATGAACGTTCTCCTTACTACGTACGAATTGACCCTCAGGGATGCAAAAGAGTTGGCGGACATTAAGTGGCAGGTACTGGCTGTAGACGAGGTCCGTTCACATTTACTGAAGGCCGCTTTGCACTGACGATCACTCCCAAATAGGCACACCGCCTGAAGAACTCCGAGAGTCAGTTGTATGAAGCACTCCGATCGTTTTCTGCTGCATCGAAGCTTCTCATTACCGGCACCCCTTTGCAGAATAATGTGAAAGGTACGCATTTCCACTAGAGGGATTTCCAATCGTGTCATTCATGTCTCATTCAATTCCAGAGCTTTTGTCCCTGATGCACTTCCTAATGCCGGAGAAATGTGCGTTTAGTTTCCGAATTGTCCCGGCTCAAAAGTTGACTTGACCCACAGTCGCCCTTACCAACGAATTTGACCTCAATGATGCTGATCACGAAGCTAAAATTAAAGAACTTCATGCTCAATTAGAGTCATTGATGCTGCGACGCTTGAAGCGAGATGTGCTCACCTCCCTCCCCACAAAGAGCGAGCGTATCCTACGGGTGGAGATGAGTGCCCTTCAGACTCACTTTTACAAGAACATCCTCACAAAGGTCCGCTTCCATCAATTCCCGCGTGCACGTATGAGTGACCTAGGCGAGACAGAACTTCCAAGGTCTGGTCAAGAGCGCCAACGGAAACAACAACATAAGTTTGCTCAACATCGCTATGGAACTCAAAAAGGCCGCAAATCACCCCTACCTCTTTGACGGCGCAGAGAATCGCACTGACAACCCCGAGGAGACCCTCAAGGGCCTTGTTATGAATAGTGGCAAAATGGTGCTGTTGGACAAGTTGCTTGCGCGGCTGCGACAAGATAATCATCGCGTCCTCATTTTCAGCCAAATGGTCCGCATGCTTGACATTCTAAGCGACTATATGAGCCTTCGTGGATACCTACATCAACGTCTCGATGGCATGGTTGCGTCGGACGCACGGAAGAGATCTATTGCACACTTCAATGCTCCGGGCTCGCCAGACTTTGCTTTCCTGCTTTCTACACGTGCTGGTGGTCTTGGCATCAATTTGGAGACTGCCGACACCGTCATCATATTTGATGTAGGCAACCCAGACTCTACCACGTGCATTTTTTGACGTCCTTGTAGAGTGATTGGAACCCGCAGAACGACCTGCAGGCCATGGCACGTGCCCACAGGATAGGACAAAAATCGCACGTCAGTGTTTATCGCTTTGTGAGCAAGGATACGATGGAGGAGGATGTTTTGGAGCGGGCGAAGAAAAAAATGGTCCTGGAGTATGCCAGTAAGTCAATTGTTCATTTCCACCTCCACAATGAATGATCTTTCGTCAGTCATAAATCAGATGGACACCTCTCAGGCTCATCTCAGCTCCAAAGGCGAGAAAATCAAAGATACCGTCAAACCAGATAATTTGAGCAAGGACGAGCTAACTGCTGTCCTCAAATATGGCGCCCAAAAGATGTAAGCAATAAAAATGCAATGTACTTACGGTTCGTACTCAACGTAACAGGTTTGACAAGGACGACTCGCAACAGAACCAGAAGTTGGACGAAATGGATCTCGATGATATCCTCAACAGGGCGGAGGACCACGAAACCATGGCTGCTGGTGGCGACGGTGGAGCTTCGCTCGGCGGCGAAGGCTTCCTTGCTCAGTTTGCTGCTGTAAGCGATGTGAAAAACAGCATGAGCTGGGAGGACATTATTCCCTTAGAGGAACGGCAGAAGTTCGAGCGAGAAGAGGAAGACCGAAAGGCAGAAGAGTTGGTTGCTCAGGAGCTGCGCGACCGCAAACGTTCACATGCCCCAGTCTCGTATGAAGGGATGGACGTTGACCAGCCCACTTCTTCCCAGGCCCCGAAGAAACCCAAGGTCCCTGGACCTCAGCGCAAGACCGCAAGTCAGAAGGCAATGGAGCTAAAGGAGCGTGACGTTCGTGTGTTAATCCGCAGCCTTCAGCGATGGGGTGACATTCGTCAGCGTTACGATATCATTGTGCGTTCACCGTTTTCTTCTCAAGATAAGCATTGAGGATTCCGAAGGTCAGCGAGGCTAAACTTGTGGATAAGCACAGGGCCATGATCATTGATGTCGCGGATGAGATCATCGAGCTTTGTAGTCAAGCCGTCGAGGAGAACAATCAACAGAAGCGAACCCGCATGTCTGCTGGAGAGACATTGACAAACGCCCAAAAAAGCAAAGCAGTTCTTGTCACGTATCGCAACGTTGGCAATATCAACGCCGAAACTGTCCTTTCACGATATCGCGACCTCCGTATCCTGAACAACATTCTTGGTGACTTGACACCAGAGGAGCGGTATAACTGGTCCATTCCTATCGAAAACATTAGACCGACTCTTAACTGGTCTGGTCGCTGGGGTCCTCAGGAGGACTCTATGTTACTCGTTGGCGCCTTCCTCTACGGCTTTGGCAACTGGGAGGCCATGGCCAAGGATTCGCGGCTTGGCCTGCAAGGAAAATTTTTCCTTGAGGAAGGCAAGAAAGGCGAAGATTCTTCCACGCGACCGATTCCCAATGCGATTCACCTCGTTCGACGGGGTGACTTCCTCTTGGGTATATTGCGTGAACACGACGAGAAGTTGCGTTCGTATGAGAGTTCTTTGCGGAACAAAGGACAACTAAAAGTTTCGGCCACTCCTCCCCCCACAGTCGTGGCTTCATCGTCCGCCACAAGCAGTCGGAAGAGACGTGCTGAAAGCGAAGCTGTTGCATCTGTTGAAGATACCTCCACCAAGAAACGCAAACGACGACCCACCCCTACATTTACGGACTCCGAGTCATCTGATGAATGGTGCGTATCGATGCTGGAAACCATTATTTGATTTTTGATAGACCGTAATCAGTCCATCTATGGACGAAGCTGCGACAAAGGAGGAGTTGCGACCGGTGAAAAAACAATTGGTGGGTTTTACCACTCCTGTTTGACTATGAGTGTCGACGTCTGCCTAGAAACAACTTAAACTATCGGGAGAGGATATGCCTCGAGATGACAAGGTTGCCATTTTGAAGGACTCCCTCGCTGCCATTGGCCGGCGAATTGAACTCGTGCTACAAGCTAAGCAAGCTGCTGGAGAAGATCGAGAAAGGTGGCGTCGGCATCTTTGGACGTATGTGGACGCAATCAATGCGATGCGAGATATTTGAGCTTTCTCCCAGGTTTGTTACCCTATTTTGGCCCAAGAAAGTCAAGGCTTCAAAGCTGGAGGAGATCCATGCGAAGATGGTGATGAAGGAGGCCGCACCTCGGCCACCTTCTGATGCAGCGAGCTCTAGTAAGAAGCCCCGACCCACTACAAGTGGAAAGACCAATGGGTCATTATCCGCTTCCAGCACATCCATGAAAACAAACGGCAAGTCGTATCGATGATCTACATTGAGACCATGTCTCCCCTCTTGGCTCTTCCGATGTTCTTCACCTCTTAATATTTGTCGGCTTTACCCGAATAATGCAAACCAAAGCCTCATAATCGCAAGTCTTGCGTCCCCCCTTGTAACCTTTGGCCGTATTCACTTGCAATTTCCAAAGAATCTCTTTGTAGACTGGATATATCATCAAAAGCAGGTCGATGTTTAATGTTACAAGATCAAGCTAGTCGTTCGTGATGGGACCGAGAACACCAATACCAAACCCATCTTTTCAAGAGTATCTAAGAGGTTGATCCCAAAAAAGCTGCCCCACTTGCTCGTCATCACCGTGGTGCCACGCGCATGGCTGATTTGAGATTGCCAGCTGAACTTTGTGTCCGATGAGTTGTCCCGACGTTGACTGTCGTGTCCCGCTCTACCCAAAACTGCCGAGAGGTACTAGCGGTTGATTCCCGCGCGTGGTTGGTGTGTCTCTCTGTTTGAAGACGCTCCGCATTCTGAAGAGTGGGAAGGGGTGCATCGCTCTGAGCTTGCCGCCGTGCTGCCTTTATGGCTGTAACTGTGTTCCTAGTTAGCAGTCGACGAAGTGTCAGCAGCACCGAGCTCAAGGAGACTGACCCTCTAACAAACGCGCATCTGCCTCCTTCGTGAAACTCTGCGTCAATGCAGTGTACCTCTTCACCTGCCAACTCATCTGTGCTGCACGCGCCAGATTGCCCTGAGAAATTGCCCACTTTTTCTCCTCCTTGAACCGCCTCCGCTCGCTGTCCGCTAGTGACGCACGCGCACGGAGTGTGGCAACCTCCCGATCGAGAGGATCCATGGTCCGATGCGGGTCGACTAGATCCTCGGTCGAGGAAGTGATCGACGGGGGCACGGATGATTCCATGTGCCATTTGCGCGACGGGTCTTGTTTAGGGGGACGCACTGGTTTGCGCGGGCACGCGGCCGAGTACTCAGTGGTGGACGAAAACTTGACCAGGCGCTTGCGGCGCTTGGTCTCGACGACAGACTCTCGGCTGTCGAGGCTCTCCGCATCCCCCCGCTCGCTGAAATCGTAGATGTAGCCGTCCTCGATGAGCTGTGAGAGGACGTCGGTGACGAGCACGCCGAGTGCGACGCCCAGGAGCGTAGTTGCGCACTTGCTGACGTCTTGGAACATCGTGAACTCGATGACGAGACGAGCTGCGATGGCAAAGGCGACTACGAATGCGAAGTCGCGGAATTCCATGAGGGTATAGTATAGCGCGACACCTTGGACGACGCCGAGGAGGATGATGTCCCCAATGGCGTCGGGCGCGTTGGGGTCGTGTGAGGCATTTCCAAAGAATTTGTCGAGGGCAATGCGAGTGCCCAGGCCGAATAGCAAGGCAGCCGACGTCGAGAACATGGACTAGGGTAGAAAGCCAACATCCATTATGCCAAGGTGTTTCAAATGGTCGCCTATTTTGGGTACATACAATGGGAAATAACACTCGGTCTCACGGCGTCGGCAGCGGACGGACGATACAGTAAATGATACATAGAAAAAGTTTATGGGTTAATATGGATCCTCTGTGTCCACATAATTGGCCATTGGATCTTCCGCGTTTCGACGACTCATACGATAGGCCTCTGCAAGGACATGTGACGGTTTGAATGGTATACACACGTATAGCACTTACCATACTCCTCTTCCGTGACATCGTGGCTGCTAATCTCCAACCCCTTCTTTTTCTTGCTGAATCGATCTTCATCGTCGCCTCCCCGTGCTTTCCGCTTCTTTTCCTCACTCAGTGCTTCAGCCAAACGGTCTTTATCAAGGGTGATATCGCCTTCTCCGACACGCTTTTTCGAGTAATTCTGCTCTATACGCCCTGTTGACTCCGAAGTAGCTTCCTGTGCAGAAGGATCGGAAGTCGAACTTGAAGATGAAGCTAGGAGTGCTTGAGCTGTTGATGCATACGAAGCTTCTTTGCCAGCATGGCCAGAGCAGTATGACATATGTATGTTCGAGTGGCAACATGCGTAACCCCAAGTGCCGCTCGAGGCATCGTACCATGAGCCCCACACAGAAGTATGATTGTTGATGTAAACTAGGGACGAAGTTAGTATCAGCTCTTCGGTCGAGAGAGTATCGACTCACCATCTTCGGGATATTTTGATCGTGACTTCGCGCGTTCCTTGCCTTTAATTATCTGTCCCGTTCGAGAGTACTCAACATAATTTTCTGTTTGACCATCCACAATTTCCTTGGGAGCCTTCTCGAGATATTGCTCTCCTCCATACTTTACAAGGATGGATTCTTTGGTCACCTCCTTGTGTTTCTCCTTCTTCTCTCTGTATTCTTCATGCAGGAATTGGCCTTGCGTTGGACCTGCATTCAGGTGAACATCATTACCGCATTGCGCAGCTTGCCATGCGAAAAGTTGGAGTTTCTGGACTTCCTCTGCTTCGCCACTGTATCGGAAGAAGTTCTCTCCGGCAAATTTGGCCTAGATTCGGTGAGTCATCAACAACCGTGAAGAGAGAAAGAAAAGACATACATCCTCTGGAGCAACGTTCTTTATTGGAGCGTCACGCATGGAACGGGTTTTGGGATCGTAGTAAGCGCTGTCAGGATCCAGGTTGATGAGGTATTTGGCAGTGTCTTCTCGTATGCGCAGATTTCGAACGGTGATGCGAGTCTTTGTATCGAGTTTCTGACCAACTGCATCTGCTGCATCTGCGTATTTGTCGTCGTCTGCATCCTCCTCGTCGCTAGAGCCAAAGTCGGGGTCTGCAGCTTTCTTCTCCTCTCCGGCTTTTGCAACCTTCCGTACAGCAGCCAAATCAGTTGTGGTCTGATTGTCAATCTCCTCTTCACGCAGCTTCTTCCGAGCAGCCTCGATGGCCTCGTACTCTTCGTAAATCCTTTTATGCTCGGAGGGGTCATAACCATTCCACCGGTCCCGCTTCGCATCGTAGCCAGTAGCGATCTCTTGTATGATTTCGTCTGGTTGAATGTCCTTGTTGGTGAACTTGGCGCCTTTTTTCCGAGGACGCTCCAGACAGTCTTGCCGCTTGTGTGTCATGGCCCCACAATTCTCACATGCACCTTTGCGATACTTCTTGGCTACAGGACCGGCACGCACGCCACGGTCATACCAGTTGTCGAGTTTGTCGGAGGTACGATCATCAGCAGGCCGACGCTGATGGCTTAGTGACGGTGCACCGGTGTCGAGATACCATGGTGCTTGAGAGATATATTCTGAGGTAATGTAAGGCAGTGTGAGCATGACCAGAAAGAGATGAGATAAGGATGGAGGACGTACGAGGAATATGTGGGTTGATAGGCTTTCCCTCCTCGTCGAGTGCAGCAGGTGCGGTACCGGCCTTACGAGCGGCATCGAGGTCTTTTTGACGACGAAATTCCTCGCGCGAAAGCTTTCCAATAGCTAACACGTTGAGTTCTGAGGAACTGTGAACCTGAAGTCTAGCGAACTGAACGTACCAGACGAAGCCATCGTGTAAGACGTGAATGGGGTGATGACTAATTGGACTTTGTACAATATGGTGGCAGTGTTGCACGTGACCAGTGTAGTTCAGCTCCAAGTAGCTACTCTTACAGCTTCTGCGATGAACGTTCCAACCGACGCTAGCGACTCCGCAGACGAGCAGAACGAAGTCTTGAAGGCCTTGTTTGAACCAGAACTGACCACTTCCGACCTTGTTCGAAGTGTTTTCTCCCAAGTTCAGACAGAATTCACCGAGTGGAATGTCGCCCACTGCCACCAAACTCTCACCTCCCTTACTGCTTCACCCACTTGGCGGTCGCGTCTGCACCCCGATCTTCGTTCGCCCACTTTAGCCTCCATGGCAGCCATCTCCAATCCATCGTCCGAAGCCCGACCTGCTGTACAAGTGGCTAACTTCCCATCGCCACTGGTCACTCAAGAAGTGTATTCGTCCAACGGAGCAGTTATCGAAACTTCATCAATGAAATTAGACATTATTCACTTAACTTCGTCCCTTGAATCCCATCCGCCATACGAATCGTGCTCTCCCTTACATCGCAGTGTATTCAGGGGTGACGATAGTGACAATATGAATTTCATCCCATATGCAGATGATCACACATTCAATCAAATCAGTCACACACATCACTATGGGTCATTCTGGTGGCAGGATACCTTTGATCCCGACTGTGAGCATCATACGCGTCCCATGATTGTTCTACACGATAACATATAACAGCCGTGCAGTGGAAGTGATCGTGCTCGAGGCAGTGTATAGGCTGCTCACTCAACATGCTCTTACGTATGATGAAATTGAAGATTGCAGTGTCTTGCCGCTCAAATTACACTCTCGGCCCGGTACGCCCGGTTTGCTATCTATGGTTCGAAGGCGGTGAGTAAATCGGACCCTTCCCAACTTAGTGCTTAACGCATGTAAAGCGATCTCTTGCATTGGAATGGAAACACGATTCCGATGTCTTATACTTTTCCACCCTCGACGTGGTCAAAAGGATCCGACTTTTGCAGTCGCCTTAAAACCTTGAATTCACTTTTCTGTCCCAATCTAAGCTGTGTAGAGCCACTCTGCAGTGTTCACGGTGTGCAGTATTATTTATCGGTACATGCATACATTTCACTCATCCTAGGTGACTTAAAGTCGAGCCTAACCCGATGCCCCTGAGGTCGCAGCCTTCGTTGTCTCATGTTCTTGGTGATGTAACGAGCCCCTGTCGGAATCAATGTTTCATGAATGACAAGATAAAAGAGGTTTGTCCATCGTTTTGCTGCATGTAGCATACTTATACTATGCTTGTATTGCGCTAGGCTAGTCCTTGGAATGAAGCTGACCTCGATATATTCAGAATCATATCTGAAATATCACCTAATACAACACCTTGTGATCTCGCAGAGTTATGTTTCAAGCCTTGTTACGAGGTAATTTTATTCGTGGAGGATCGCACAAAAGTTGAAGGGAAATTAGGTGTTTTACTACAGGAAGTTGCTCTACTCATGTAATTCGGAAAGAGCTCATCCTACGCGTATGAGAAACCAACGGCGTGTACTCAGATTCAACGGTACATACCGAGCTTGCGTTGGTCCTTACTTACCTTACCTTTCATTGCAGACAACAATCCAACACAGTTTACACCGTAAGTCTTGACTGATGCCCGTTTTACTTGCTCAGAGCCTCGCGTTAGCAACGATCCTTGCCACCATACTGGCCCTTGTAGCAGATCTACTGGCTGTCCATGTTTCAGAAATCAATCGCACTGCCAACGCAACTGCCGTTGCCCCCCAGAATGTAAGCCCCCTTCTCCACCGTCCTTGCCACAAACCCATATTGTATAGGCAATCGTCGATGGAAAGGCTGTAACTGCTCAAGGGCTAGGTCAAAGTGGAGCTGTGTGACAGAGAAGTGTCCTTGTGTTGAGGCGCGCCGGGAATGCGACCTAGAACTCTGCATGAATTGCAGATGCATGTGGGTCTCACTGGATGCTTAGTTCGTTTTATATTATACTGACGAATTTTTAGAGGTAAGCTATCGCTTTTTGGTTCCAGCGCCATGTTTTCTTGAGATTTTAGCCGGTGACACACCATGTCGCAATTCTCAAATCCAATGTGGGGCTCGCAAGGTCCGTGATCCCTTGACAAGTCAACATAGGTCATCCTCACGTACAGCAGAAATTAGAAGTTAAAAAGAGTAGCTGGGGGCTAGGAACCTTCCTGGTTGAAGCGGCAAAAGCAGGTGATTTGATAACAGGTACGCACTCCCAGTACCTCACGGCTGTATCAGTCATGCTGTATACTTGCAGAATATGTCGGCGAGGTAATCTACGAGCCCACAGTCGAGAGCCGAGCGTAAGTCTCATTCGACGCGACTATTCCAATTTATTGTTCTTCGCATGCAGAGATCTTGCTGCACATCGCAAACGATGCTATGTCTTTGGCTTGAACAATACATTTTCATTGGACGGAACATACGCAGGTAACATCTCCAGATTTATTGACCACTCCGACACAGGACGAGGTAAACGGGTAAACTGTGAAGCACAAGGTATATAGCTACCTAGCTTTTTCCACGCAAACTGATTTGAAACCCTAGTTCTGCTGGTCAATGGGGAACATCGGATAGGCATTTTCGCTAGTGAGTCCTTCACAATCTTTCAGAGACTCGTTTAGACCTATTACAGTTCGAGATATGGAGGCGGGTTCGCAGACCTTGATGAATTACGGGCCTCAGTTCTTCATCGATTGAATTGGCGGTGCCCTGATTTCACAACGATGGTCATCTTACATCCCCAGAGACTGGCCTGGGTTATTGCCACCAACGCAGGGACGTTATACCTACATATTCTTTGGTTCGATTCTCATGAATTCAGTCTTGCTGTTATTGAACCACAAGCTCCCCGCGGTGCCAGAAGTCAAGTGGGTAGTGTTCAAGGAATTGTTGGCAGGTACCACTTGCCACACGCCATGGGCTCCTACGTACGAGCTTGCCACCCCCTGAACAACGGACCATCACCATCAGAGCCACAAGTGATGGCCAGCCAGTTAACGTACCCTTCTGCGGTGGGAAGACGCCACCCAGCCGCAGTGCTTATGGTATGGCAGTGCCACCCTGAGGAACACAGTTTCTGGACCCTCTCGTCAGTACTCAGTGGATTGGAGGCGGGTACACTGTACAGTAATTCACTCACTGCCAGTGGACCTCTGCTAGTGCACTTCGAGTCTCCTTAGGTTGGACAAACCACTAAGCGGGAGGAAAACTGGGTACTATTCCGATTATTCGTAGCATTCTTGATAATATGGAGAGCGGTTGATTTTTTGATATGAGCGTGCGATTCGTCTGCAAGTCGCCTGATCCCAGTTCTTTGGGAGAGGAAGCTCTCTATGGCTTCCTTCCGCCTTGAACTCGCTTGGTTAAACTCTGACGCTATCATCATTAACATCACAGCTTGGGCGTCCCTGAGATATGTCAACATCACGTGTCTTTACCTCTCAGGCCGTACAGCACATGTCTGTCCAGCGAAAAAAGTCGCTATTCAGGCACAGTCAAGTTGATTCAAGTCAGCAGTGTTCAGTGTCCTTTGGAGGGGTATAAGTGCTGTAGACGTCAGTACTCAGTGCCGGTAGGTCTTCCCACGTCCCCTTCCATGTCCCTTCTAAAATGCAACCCCGAGAAGGCTAGAGTTCCTGATTGAATACTAATGAATGGGCTTGCATCGTCAATGATCATGAAGTGAACCTTCGTCCAGAAGATCGATCTCTCGACTGTGGTACAGTTTCCATCTTTCTTTGTTTCGGCTTTGTATGATTTTCCCTCATCCATTCTGCTCTGGGTCAGTGTTGTTTAGACGTGAAATGCCTCCTGTAAAGTCTCTGGGATTCCTCTTGGTTGTGGTGTGCTTCCACCAAGGCATACGTCCGTCTTTTTTTTTTGATGATCTGTGGACTGGTACCACGGTTACTCAACGTCCATTACATCCTTCGTTATCCAGAATGTTATCACTGGAGAGAATCAAAACACTGGCACGGTTTCGCTCCCCAAATTAAGCCGAACGTTGTTCCTTGTACGCCATGCATACTTCCTTTCGAACATTCTGCAAACCACAATCCCCGCCTCCATTTCTAAATTGGATAGCTCTGGCTCTTCTGCTAGCGCTACCCGCTTGCGACAGATTCTTCTAATAATCTATCTGACATCAGCGCAGCCGAAAAAAAAGTCGGCACGGGTTTTTTTCTTCTTAACAAACCAGATCCTTGATTCTGCACCCTCCACCGGCGCTCAAAGGAAGGATGTTCTGCTGATGCACTCTTGCCACATTAGCTACGTTCCTGACCAAGTGATGCGGGTCTACTAGTACGAAATCTGGTACGGTCATCAATGCCTCGTGCATCTGTTGATGGATGGCCGGATTTCGATATGGAAATGGGGGTGTGGGGATCCTGGCAACCTTTACGTCGCGCCGCAACACAATCCAATCAGTCTCCCGCTCGCCTTTAAAAGGCCCCACTCAATTCATGCTCTTCTGTCCCCTCTTTCCTCTTGACTTCGCCTTCTCCCGCGAACGCGAATACACTCCGAGCTTCTTTCCCGTCCTGTACTTCGCAATTGACAGCGTATCGTCTCCATCGCGACATAATTTTGTGTCCGCCGTTTGGGTATTCAGCTATAATCACCTTTTCCCAACATGAGCAGACCAATCATGCGGTTTGCTCAGAACAGCCCCATGCACAGCAGTGGGAACTTGCTGTGCGGCGATTTAAGCGCGAGTCCCCAATGTGTCAATCGGTGCGCCGAATACCTATAAAGGCTCGTCGTGACTCGATCCGAATCACCACAGCAGTTCATTGGGACGCCCTCCCTCTTCTCACTATCATCAGCTGAGCAGTTTTGGAGAGCACGCTCCTTCGCCCACTAGCCCGTTCGTCACCTTCGTTGAACGCATTCTTACCACTAACGTGGTTTCCTTCAGGACCTCCATGGCGCCAATGCTGGCTGCTGACAGGGACCTTCGAGTGCTCCTTCCCGTGGATGAGGTAACATCTGTAGGTTCCATCACTATCTAACATCGGAAGTCTCTGACATCCGACGTGACTCACAGGGATACTACGCCGAGCCACCTCCCATGTACAACCCGAGCCTACCTCGGTTCCCGAGTCATTATCCTATCACCAACAGCGGGCTCGTTGCTGATGCATACCACTCATTCGTGCCCACGTATCAACTTCCACTTGACACCCTTCTTGATTTCGGAGGGATACACTCTGAGCCATTTGTTGCACATCAGCCACCGACGCCACCCGCTGCACCAGACCAATCTGCTCTGCCAAATCCAGCTTTCCATTCCTACCAATGTCGGTGGCTGAGCGGCCCACGCTGCGACGGCTTAGCTCCGGGCAAGAACCGCGAAATGGGGGAACACCTGCGCGTTTTCCACCGCTTTATCGGTCACGAGCGGGACATCGTCCAATGCGAGTGGGAAAACTGCGGTCACACTATGCAGCGCATGAACGTTCCGCGGCACATAGTGTCCAGGCATCTCCTTGCCGTAGCAAGTTGCCGCTTTTGCAGCAAACGGTTTAGTCGGCCCGATGTGGTGGGTCGCCACGAGAGAACGTGCAGTGGGATTCCCCCAGTCCCGGACAATTCTGTCCCCAGGGCCTAGATGACGGCTAATGTGTTCATGCAACCCTGTGACGGTTCCGTGCCGACCATCCCGTCATCGAACATCTACTGCGCATACCGTCAAGGCACGGTATTCGCTTCCGCGGATTTTAATAACTCAAGCATCTCATTTTTATGTTATCATCTTCATATGCAGTATCCGACGCAATCCTATCTATTGTATCATTCGAGGTTTTTTTTTTTTTTAATGATATTGCCACCATTTGAAATGCCTAGCTGTAGATCAGCATGCATCACATTACTTACGCTCGAAGCTGTTATCGATTTTATTATGATTTCGTTTCCGCTAATGTGGCTTATACTAAGTATTCCCCGGAAGAATCACTGATAAAAAAAGCAGTCCAGACTGCATTGCCAAGGGATCTATTGATACACGTCATCCTACATGGTTCACGGGCCAATCTGTACGTCGCGATTTCAGCGCTATATGACAGCAGCTGTCGAATGATCGGACAGCAAGACTAGTATGGATATGTTCCGCGTCGTAGCGCCAGTCCTGGCGTCGTCGCGGACACAGGAAACGTGTTGGCGGGGACCAGCCGCCAAACAGAATTCCAGAAAGGAAAAGGGGGAGGGGGAATTGTGCTGAGGCGCTTTCTTGGTCCTCGACGGTTGCATGACGACTCGAGCGAACATACTGATGGAATCACGATCCAGAACAGAGTTCAGCCAAAAAAAAAAACGTGTATCATGTTACATGTGTTATGGCGCTTTCTCGTTGACCCTGCAGATCGGGGATGGTCCCATGGCAACTCGAGCCTGAAATCTATTTATTTAAACCGGATCGGGGCTGCGGCGCCCACCATCGGGGCGTCGGCTCATGAGCGAAGTGATCTTTATCAAACGGGTAGAATAGGTGTACATTGCGTGATTGCGCAGAGGGTTGTCTACTTGGTAGCGATGGGGGGCAAAGGCGTTGCCAACATCATCGGAAGGATCTGTAACTTTTCCTTGTCCCACTGATCATGCCATGGTATCAACATTAGGAAAAAAAAAAAAAAAGGTCCGACAGAGAACACGTACCACACCGCTCGTATAATAGATATCGCTCTCGATCAGCTTACGTGCGACTTCCAAACTTTCCGCCTCGATGATGAGGCAAGAACCAAAGAACTTTCGATCGGCGGGGTTTGCGTTGGCAGAATCCGACGTCAAGACGCCGCCGCCAACACCTGTGGGTCCATCACGCCTCCCGATCAGATGATCATGTTGGTAAAGCGCCAGCGGACGGATGCTTACGGATGACCCCCTCCTCGGTTAAGCGGTGTGCATTCTCGAGGTGTTGCGGTCGTACGGCAAGACGTCTCTCTCGAGCGCCCGCGTCCACGCAATCTGGAGCCCAAACGACGAACTTGGTCAGATTTTGATTCATCGCCATGGTTCCCCAGGGAAAGGTTGGGTGTGTTGGCAGATGCGGGCGATTGCGATTACGCCCCAAATTATGCCCTAATTATAAGCACCCGCCGGTGAGAAGGCGTCTACGGGGTAGGAACTCCGCCATGACAACAAATAAGTACTAGCGTCGGTAGATAGTAAGGCCATCGACAGTCCGGGATCGCCAACGGAGACAAAATGCAGGCGCCTAAAATTGGCAGGTGAGTATGTTTGGCCACTAGTGCTCCCACCTGCATTGGCCACGTCACCGCATTCCACAAGCCACAAGCCATTCAATACTCGTGAGAGGGGGAGGGGGAAGGACCAGGGCCGACGGGAAAAAAAAAGATTTTTTTGCGGGCCTATTTCCTAATAGAAAGCTTGCCTAGTCCCGAAGTTGGCTTGGTGCTCCCAAGCCAGCGCTTCCCACAGTTCGGACACGTGCGACGAAGGTGCGAGCGAGCGCAGGAAAGTCTCGGTCGTTCGCGTCATAACCCACACGACCACGATCATGGTCTTCCGTGCGTTCACCAGTGCGTCGAGATCCGTTCTCTGCAAGTACACGAGGACAACTACGCAGCAACTGCGGTGTTTCTCTGCGAGCCTTCCGAGATCCCAGACCTACTTGGTGTGGGCCCCAGATTACATGGATGATGGCGCGCTCGCACGGAGAATGACCGTTCGCCCGAAGCACTTCATAACGGCGAACAAGCATATCGAG